>VXBL01004075.1:550901-709871 GCA_013400195.1 Aramus guarauna | reverse complement strand
CCCCCCTTCATGTTGAATTGCTGCAATAATTATACTCAAAATTACTTGTGTTTCACCACAGAACTTACTGCTTGCTTCTTCACCCATGGGAATGACCCAATTATGAGCAGGATTAGTAAGCTTTCCTCCATGTTATTCAATTGACCTGCATGCCATTACATTGGGCAATTTCTACTACAGCAATAAAGTTGCCACCAAGTTTATCAATTTTGTAAGGAGAAATAGGGTTTTCCTGCTATATACAGAAACAGTGGGGTCTTATTGCTTTTCGTTAATGTATCCTTAAAAAGCTACATTCAAGAAACAAGACTTTAAGCTGTTTCCAGTGTAATAGGCTCGAAGTGGTCATTTAGTCTTTTCTAGAGCATATTTTGCATGTTTCTGTCCTCTGCCAAGGGTTTTAAAACATTTGAGTATTCCAAAATTAATCCCTTGACTTAATGCCACTTAAGTTCCACTGTCAGATCAAAATCATTCTTTAGCTTGCAGCCTAAACACACGCTACTGAACAAAGCATTTGTTATCTACGGCTGTACACAGGGAACCTGTGGTCCTGATACTGCGCTAAGAACCTCCAACCCCCGACAGCTTTACCTGCTAACCTGCACCCACCCCCACCCCCATTTCAACCAGCAGCCTCCAACAGAGGAAAGACTGCTCAAGCTGATGGCTGGATTTACAACCCAATGATTAACAGTTGACTGATGTCTTAAAATCCCTTTGAAGTGAAACACTAAGACATCCCAAGTATCTTGTCAGTGCAACTGTCAAATTCTTAATTCATATAGGGTGTAAGATACTCAAAGTACTATAAGCCTCTTCCAGAATGGGAAGACATGACAAGATCCAGTAGACAGGCATCCCAAATCAGACTGGTGGCATTATGCATTTAGTAAAATGGGAAAGGAAGAAACTTAAGAGGGTGGTTTGGTTTGGTTTTTTTTTTTTTTTAATCTTCAAGGAGAGCATGCTCAAGTCTTCTTTCACTTACGGTAAATGAAATATTAATTTGTTCACTGATTACGAGCCTTATCCTCCTCCTGCAGGTAAAGTGTTACAACTGAAGACAACCTGTAATGACATTAAAAGCTTTTCATCTTCAGACACCACTTCAGATATGATCCAAATCAACAGTGATTTAAAAAAAAAAAAAAAAAGACCAGATGTTTTTACTGTATTGGAGGGGAGGTGGAAAGAGTGGAAACAGTGTCTCACAACAGTATTTTCTAAGTATCAGCTCCACAACCACAAGTAGGCAACACCAAGCCTCTGGGTACACAATCCATGCACTACTGGTTTACCTTTACAAACAAGCTACCACTGTTGAAACACCACCTTCAGATTAGGACTGGCAGGTATCTTTCTTCATAGAGAACATGTAGAAAATTCTATTTCCTTGTCTGTTAACCTCAATTAAAATGGTAAGGTCAGTTACTTGTTAACCACATGTACATTGTAGTATTTTTTTCCCCCTTACACTGCTTTAGTTATTTCAGCTTTGAGGAGAAAAAAACCTGAGAAACCCAAAAGAGGGATGTGGTAGAAGTTTTTTTTTGGCTTTTTTTTTTTTTTTTTTTTTTTTTTTTTCTTTTTACAAGACTGTGTGCAATTAATTCCCCAAGTCACAAGCGTACCCCAATTTCTGCAAACTGATACATCTCAACCAGTTATTTTTGAGTCTCCTATGTTAAGAACAGCCTATGTAACAAACTATCAGCTATGGACATATAATTAAAAAAGGAGACATGGGAAGTAACATTCTTACTAATTGAGGGGGGGAAAAAAAGGATTTGTCACTGGCACAAAAAGTAAGGTTAATTGTCTCTAGCATTTACTTCTTGAGTGAGAACACGATTAGAGCAAAATCAGGAAAACGTTTTCTTACTGTGGCATGCAACGTCTATCAACTGCTGTTCCAAGCAGTCCTTGGCAGACTTCACTGACAGTCAAGAGAGCACTACCCTTAAAACACCTCCTCCTGCAAATCCTGCACTCTTCAGATGTGGGAATATAACACGATGCATGGAGGTATGTAAACAATAGGGGAGTTTCATTTGTACTTTAGTGGTCCCTTAGTAGGCACCCTATCAAGGCCGTGAAGTTGACCAGACCCTAAAACTCTCTTTCATGCACCAAAAGTAAAGTTACTGCCTGCTGTTTTACAACAGCAGCAGGGAGGAAACCACAGTAAAACTTAGTAATTCCAAAACCTCAAGGAGAACAAACCCACAAAATATTAAGAAAACTGTTTTGACATTAGCTTTGATAAGTTTAATAATCCACTACTTTACAGGACATGTTTAAAAGCTAGGCTTCAATAGCGAAACATTATGAGACTCAGAAGTCAATTTTCCAACACCTAAGTTTTTGAGACTTCCAACAGTCAGGTTTATTCAGTCTACCAAGTATTGACCAAGACGCTCAGAGTTGTGGTTTTGCTAAAAACATGTTGTACATACCAAAGTGAATCACTGCCTTCTCACGCTGTACTCCAGAGCTGATCACCAGCAGTCTTAGTTCCAATGCACGTAACGTCCACGCTCAGTTTTATTACTGCGCCCTCATTACCCAGGTGGTAAGTTTCAGGAAGCACTCACTCTTCCAACATCACCCCACACTTCCAATATGATCTCTGATGAGGTCTTTCTACTACTTACACTGCAATCGCTCTGCAATAAAACTGGTTTCCCCTACCAAAGAACAAGGCTATTACAAACAGCCACTGTGTGAAAAATCCCTATTCAAGAAGTAATGCAGGCTTATGTAGCAGCTCTGGACTGCATATAAACGCGCAACTTCTTGCTTTCCATAAAGCACGACACATGACTGCACAGAGTTACCACTCTCCCTACTACAGACATGAAGAGTGGGCACATATACACCACAAAAATAAAGTTGTTCCCTATTCCCGGGAATAATTCGGGAAATTTAAACCAAGTAAGAAAAAAAAAAATAGAATTCTATTTATTCAATTTGCTCCTTGGCTTCAGAGAAGTTAAAATAGGCGTCCAAATAGACACAGCATTTTTTCTTCCATGAACAAGAGAGTAAGTCTGCTACAGCCATACCCTTCAGAACCGCATTTCATGCCCCCTCCATCATACCAACCCACATGTCAGCCCCTGAACCCCCAAAGGAGGAAGAGAAATCCATGTTTTTGAGAAAATGACAGTTAATAAAGCCCACAACTTGCAAGTTTCATAAGGGAAGAGCAAGTATCTCCATTTCAATCCTGTCTGTGGTTTGAAGAGATGGTGCTCTCTGCTTTGACAAAGAGCAGCTGTCAGGAGGCTGAGTTTAGTGCTGTCAGGTGCAGGACCTACCTGCCAGGTGAGGTGATGTGCCAGGCCAGTCACTGTAAGGCAGACTATCTGTAACTGCTTGCACCAAAGACAATATAAAAGTTATCTAGCTTGAGTCCCCAGAATAATTTGCTTTAAAAAAAAAAAAAAAAAGACTAAGAAAAAGATTCAGAGAGGAGGCATAGGACCAGGGGAAGAAGCAATTACTTAGCAGTCATCAGCGGGTGGGGAAGCCTCCTCTATGGGCACCTCCACGTCCCCCTCTGAAGCCACCCCTCTCACCCCGAAAGTTAGTTCTATTCCTCTCTCTGCCCCTTTCTCCTCGGCCTGCTGAAGTCCCTCCTCTTCCTCCTCCCCTTGGAGCACCACCTCCCCGGTCAGACTTGGACTTAGGTGGTGGTGACTTGGGCCGAAGTCTCTCAATCTCTTCGGTACAGCCGGTCAGGTGCGAATTTGGAGCTGTGAAGTACGAAGAATATGTTTCTGCATTGAAATTGCTGTTTGTGAGGGTGGGTCCTACAGTCAGCCAACCTACGGAACAAAACCAGAGGCACAAAAGCAAGAACAAACTTCACGCTTCAAGGCCATTGTTGTCTTTTTCCTAGTAAATGAATGCTGAAGTGATAGGGACAGACACTTAACTGCACACATCACCTGTATTGAACAGAATGAAAAGGTCACCTCTGGGAAAGCCAGAGTTGTTGAAAAGATCCATTTTAGTTTGCTATATCTCAGGACCTTCTTTTTTTTTCCCCCCGTTCCCCTTTTAATTACACACGCTATAGGAACATTCATGCTCTGGTTTCACAAGACCCCTTTCCCTCTCCTTCCTACTTGGTCTTACACCACAACGTTTTCCAGCCCCTCTAGGACCAGACTAAACCAGATCAGTAAATGCATCTAATTTAAAAATAACACCCTCCTCCTCCTCCCCTTTTTAAAGGGCATTTGAACTTGAATTAGGTAATTTGTCTCCAGAAACCAGTTGTGACTGTACAGCCAAGAGCACAGCATGTTGAAAGCACACATCGGATAACACAAGAAAATAACAATTCTGCTGAAGCTCACATGGTATGAAAATGGAGCTCAAAGAATTAAATTAACCTGTTTATGCATAAACATTCACTGGGCACTTCAGCTTCACCAAGTGAATCAAGGCAGGCAGACATTTAAACCAAGCATGTTTCTATTTCTATTATGAGCTAAAGTAGCATTCAGACCTAAAATGGGGGTCAGACTGCCTAAAAATGTCAGTGGGAATTTATTTTTCAGTCGTATCATACATTAATGAAGAAAAATGTAGGTCAGTAATCTCAAAAACATACTTAAGGAAAATATGAATAAAAAAACCCCCAAGATCAGTTCTTTAACACTGTTCTCTTTACCCTGGGAATTTATGTAACATTTACCTGAACAATGTCTTTCTACAAAAGAAAACAGCCCCTCTACACACACCCCCATCCACCAGTAACCACACTTAAGACTGACTTCATCATTAAAATTCAATCCAAAGGCCAGTCAAAGAATAGGAAGGGCCAAACACCTTGAAATTTATTTAGGTAACTTATTGCTTGCAGCTTGTATACTGATACACATCCTATTCCAATTGCAATAAGAGAATAAGCAACTTCTTTTATATCTTAAGTATTAGCATTCATATGCAGCAAATCAGGCCCTGGATAGACTTGTATCCATTTATCTTCTGGTATCCAAACTATTAACCTCTACTTAGGGGAAAACAGGGTTACACAAAACTACAAAACAAACATAAGGCAAGTACAGCACTTGCCTCACTCACCACCACCCCCCAACTAACTTTGCAAAGGGCACGCTGTTACCGTAAACTGTTCAGAGACCAACTCTCACAGTATCCATCAGTATGTGAAGTATGACTACACCAGCCATAAGATGAGGTATAAAAATCTGTCAATTCAAGCATTCATTGGTAGTTGAAAGAAATAGGACTATTGAATTGTATTTCACATTAGACTTTAGGGCAGAAACGTCACTGACAGATACAAAAGTCTAAAAAGGCGTCAAAACACTTTATTCTTCTAGTCTGTATTCTCCTGGGTCTTCAGATATTGGCAACAGGACCCAGAACTAAGCTCACAGGAATTTAAAAATCAGTTTAGAGAAAGAAATCACGCTTCTGACAAATGTAAACACATGGCACATGAGGAAAAGAGAAATCTCAACTGGATTTTGTTATACTCACTGATGAATTAAATACACGAAGAGGCAAAAAATACTGGTTAACAAAAAACTTTCTTCTGAGAAAACTGATAGTTGTCACAGACTTTCCCAACAACGTTGTTTTGTGACTGACAGATCTTCACATAAACCAAAAACGTGTCTCCTTGAGATCTATTGTCTGACCTATGACATATGTCTGGAAACCTCTTCAGGACACTAAAATGAATTTTACAAGCAGCAAACTCTGATACTCTGTCTTGCACATGATGGAGACATTTCAATTTTTAGAGCTAGTGTGCAGTTTACACCACTATTAAATCAAAAAATAAGAAGTTAATAGAAAGGAAATATTCAGAATATTAACTTAATTAAATAGAATTTGAACATTTCAATATTCCAGTAGAATACTCAACAATTTCAGCATTTATCTTCAATTAGAGATAACACGTAGAAAACAAAAGCATAAAGGTCCTACTGTTTGAGCAAGTATTTACTTGTAAAAACAATTATAACCCAAAACTTAACCGTAAGCAGTGTTAAACCAGATTTGTTACTTGGTCTTTCTCCCAAACATAATAACAACAGTGATATTACGGTTAGGTTATTCCTGAGTAGGGTTCTATACGATGCTCCTGCAACACCGGCTGAGGGATTCACCCCAAGATAGACATTCTTGCTAAGAAAATACACATGAAAAATCTTTAGTTCTAGCAAAATTGTCTGCTATTTGATCATGAGGGACAGAACATTAACCAGAGCAGAAGTCATTTTGCTGTGTCCCAGTGTTGGGAGAACCATCAAGGGATGCCACAATCCCTCTGCTACTGAGCATTAGGTTGGGTAGCTATGTGTATGGGAGGGCAGGAAATCTGGGAAATTTCTCCATCCAGTAGATTTTCTCACACTCCTGACTAGATTTCCACTATGGGGAAGTCACCAAGAAAGCTCATCTGGCTTGCTGTGGTCTCATAGTCCCATGTTGGGGGAAAAGGAGTTACATGCAGAAATACAGTTATTCAGCTGGTGTAAGACTTGGCATCACACATTAGGATTAACCATTACTGTCTCAGCTTCCACCAGAACTCATCAAGTGGCCTCGGATGACTTAAAGTAAATTAAATTTTAACTATTTAACAGAAATAAACCTAACAGTTACCTGGTCGAATTGTACTGTCCCTTCCAAAAAGATGAAGACGTCGTCGTCCAAGGCAGAAATGCTCAATGATGTGAAAAATCTCTACAGGTTTTTCGATGTTTCCAATTTCAGGCTCTTCTGTGATGATTAGGTCAATATCAACATTAGCATGGATGAAGTCACCATCTGTACTGCGACGCACAGTTCCTTTAATGCCCATGAGGCAGTGCTCCTACGCACACACAACACAGAAGTGTATCTGTCACACGCTGAACACACCGCTACAGCACAGCCCTCTGTGGTTTGAGCACAATGGAGAGAAGGAAATTCTAGGTAGAGTAGATCCTACTCTTACACAGAGAAGTCTGAAGCATGCACTAGAAGCCCAGAATGAGCTGGAGCTAAAGAGCTTTTTGAAAACAAACCAGAGTACTTTAAGCTATTTGGCTTGATGAACTACACTACGAAGTGGTAAAACTCAAATAGAGGCTGAGATAAGATATTTGGACTTCTTCAATTACAGCAAAATTAAAGCTCTAAGTTGGAAAGGCTGAGAAATCACCACAAATAAAGAGAGTACGAGGTGATGGCGAGAGTAAGGGAAAAGTTATTAATTATGGTTAATACTTGTATCAGCATCCTGATCCTGACTTTATTCATACGAATTATTTTCAAAGTTCGCAGTCATATAACAGCCAGTAAAAACAAGACGTAGTTTTTCATATTGTACCCATTACAAAAGTAGCCTTCACTGTCAGAATCCTTTCTAGAGGATATCACTACACCAAAAAAAGTAAAACCACTATCAAACTGTCAATGCACTCTCAGTCAACTCCATCAGCATTAAAAATGTTCTTTACCTGTAACATGCACTGCTTTCCTTTCCTCTAAAACATTGTATGTCAATTTAAGTGACTACCACATAGAATCTATGAATGAGGAATCACCATAATTGGTACAGGATGAAGACAGGGTTCTACATAATCCTTTCAGAGTTCTGTTTCTGGGAGTATTAAGCTCAGATGAGCAAATTCCCCAGTATCATAAAACATTGATTCACTAAGCGCCACCAGATGGCTCCAAGAGAAGTTGCAGACAAGAGTATGTAATAATTTCCAGATTTTTGGCAAGGATTTTAAGAGTTAGTGAATAAATATGAAAGGCAGAATAAGGTGATCTATCAAATCTATGCAGTTGGTCAACTGCACCCAAGCTACAGGGTTTTCAGACCTTAAATTTAAGTAAATAAAAAGGCAGAATACTACTAAGCAAATTACCCATCAAGCAAAGTCTCATAAATCTAGTCTTTAGAAGAACTATCCAAAACATTTTATCGTCATAACACACAGAACGTGATTCATTAGTACCTCAGATTCTATAGGGGCACAGCATAAAGCATCCACCTAGAGAGATGCCTAAACTAAACTGAATAGGATAGCATTTGCTGTTGCAATCATTGGTAAGTACATCTTGCACAACAGACTATTTATTTAGTCAGAATAAGCTAGCTCAGTTTTCAATGTTTATTATAAATAATGACCTCGGCCCAACCCTTGCTCAATAAACAGAAATTCTCTAATACCGGAAACTATTCTCCGTTAAACAAAGACAAAGTCCCCCCGCATCTTCCTGTGTTATTTTTAACCTCTCCCTCATGAGCAAGCTGCGCATATTTGTAATACTATATGAAATAAACACATAATATTTATACCTATAAATATTTGTAACTAATACAACACACTTTCAAACAAACTTCAGATTAATGTAAATGCAACTCAAAGAAAGATTACAGATACCTTAAAGGGAAGTTTATACTTCTAAAAAATAGCAAATCTGAGACAGAGTTGAGGATGCTTAATACTAACAAATCATTAATGAACATGGAGTCCTGAGGTTAACGACATTATTGTCAGCCAACTCTCTGTAATCAGTAAAACTGCCAGTTACACCCACATATACCCCCAAAATTCTTTATTAATCCTATCTACATTTGTCTAAGTCTTTAAATAACATACATTTGAGTTTCTTAAAGCAGAATACTTTTTTTTTGTTCTCTACACCTTCTTAGATACAAATCCTCCACAACACATCCCTAAGAAATTGTTTAGTTTAAACCAAGCTGACCAATTCTATTACTTGTGCATTACCGTCATCCTCAGGAAGTCAGGAGATGCTGACTGAGCTATGGTCCCTAACAGTCCTCTATCTGGTTCAAGCTCTGGGCACATATCTGCACATGTGTATTTAGAAACACTAGCCAGTCTTCCAGAGTTATAAATAGATGTAGTCATAAAAAATAATGAACACTTTAAAGATTTCTTTTGACATTAAATTTAGTCAAATTCTACTGCTAAGTTTAGTTCCATTCAAAAGGTGTTCCTTTGCCAGCAAGTTTTCTCTTCTAATCTGGAAAGGAGCTTGTATTTTACACAGAAGTTCACCTATAACCGAAACAACCCAGAAGTCAAAAACATTGCAACATATAATAACATTTTCTATTCCATTTCTATCTTCCCTCTCAGGATTTCATTCTTGTTCCATCACTCTATGAACCCTCCTCAGCTACCTGCATTTCAACAAGGCTCAAATGAGTATCACATTTAGAGGACTAAGACAGAAATTTACCAAGCAGTGTTAAATGTAGATGAAACTTCTATACCTCCCACAGACTAAAGTCAAGGAGGGGACAGAAGTTCATCGCTCATTCTATGAACACGTTTATTTCCATATAGTGTACTTTGCAGAACAGAACTCTGAAGACCTCATGTCTGCTTTCCTGAAACCACGTCACCAACTGCCANCCCCCCCCGCCCTTGTCCTTTTAAATACCTAACCACTGCACAAATCCCCTGTGGAACTCTGCACTCATTTTTACCTAGTGACAAATTTAATCAAAATCAGTCTGAACAAGATAGTGATCAGCTGCCTTGGCCCTGTCTGCACTAATACCCGCAACTCTAATATTTTTTAGAATTTTACATTGCTGTGAAAAACTGAGAAGAAAAATAGGCAAAAGCCTTTGCTACCATTTTGTGGTTTTTCCCATATCTGTTAAAAAGCCCTGAAAAACCCACCAAACACACACCATCACCAAAAAACCCAAAACAACAACAACAAACTTAANAAATCATTAATGAACATGGAGTCCTGAGGTTAACGACATTATTGTCAGCCAACTCTCTGTAATCAGTAAAACTGCCAGTTACACCCACATATACCCCCAAAATTCTTTATTAATCCTATCTACATTTGTCTAAGTCTTTAAATAACATACATTTGAGTTTCTTAAAGCAGAATACTTTTTTTTTGTTCTCTACACCTTCTTAGATACAAATCCTCCACAACACATCCCTAAGAAATTGTTTAGTTTAAACCAAGCTGACCAATTCTATTACTTGTGCATTACAGTCATCCTCAGGAAGTCAGAAGATGCTGACTGAGCTATGGTCCCTAACAGTCCTCTATCTGGTTCAAGCTCTGGGCACATATCTGCACATGTGTATTTAGAAACACTAGCCAGTCTTCCAGAGTTATAAATAGATGTAGTCATAAAAAATAATGAACACTTTAAAGATTTCTTTTGACATTAAATTTAGTCAAATTCTACTGCTAAGTTTAGTTCCATTCAAAAGGTGTTCCTTTGCCAGCAAGTTTTCTCTTCTAATCTGGAAAGGAGCTTGTATTTTACACAGAAGTTCACCTATAACCGAAACAACCCAGAAGTCAAAAACATTGCAACATATAATAACATTTTCTATTCCATTTCTATCTTCCCTCTCAGGATTTCATTCTTGTTCCATCACTCTATGAACCCTCCTCAGCTACCTGCATTTCAACAAGGCTCAAATGAGTATCACATTTAGAGGACTAAGACAGAAATTTACCAAGCAGTGTTAAATGTAGATGAAACTTCTATACCTCCCACAGACTAAAGTCAAGGAGGGGACAGAAGTTCATCGCTCATTCTATGAACACGTTTATTTCCATATAGTGTACTTTGCAGAACAGAACTCTGAAGACCTCATGTCTGCTTTCCTGAAACCACGTCACCAACTGCCATGGAGCACCACATGTTTCATTAGCATGAAGAGACAGGATGGGAACAGAGGAGAAATTGAGCCAAACCTTTACCTTGGTTCTTTGGAAAACAGCCTTAGGATCTAGAGTCTTGGTCTTCCCAGGATTGTTCTTATTTGTTTTAATCCAACAAATATCCTCGCATCTTCTGTAACCCCACTTGCGCAGACACTAAATATTATAGACAGATAAAACAATTCACACTACACCAACAACTTAAGTAACTTAAACTGAACACTCAGAGATATTTGACTTTTCTTAAAGCATAGCTGGAAGATAAATTTGTCACAAATGAATGAAACAGTTTACTGGCACGACTGTACTAGGCAACCCAAAACAACAACAACAAACTTAAATGACTTTTTAATCCTTAACTCCTGCTTCCTTGGAAAGGGTGGAAATTGGGCATTAAGGACTCAAGCTCATTTGGCTATTGATGTGTTCAAGAACTGTCCAGCCACTGTGAATATGTCTATGACCAAAAATCAATCTATCTGAAATAGCTACTTTAACCAATCTCAGAATGAAAAGCAGATAAAGCAAACAGATTAGTAACCACATGTTGTCCTTTAACAGAAAGCACCATTGCAACTAAAATTCTTACTACACCATGGCCAATGCAAGCAGTGCTACCCTGGAAAGATTACTCCAAAATTCCCAGGTCTTATAGGGAAGTAAAACTTTGTAGAGCTCACTAAGAGTAAACCCACTTAAACTCCAGATGTTTTCTGAAAATAAGCAGTGCTACACACACAATTTTATCTCACGAAACAGTAGCACCTTTCTACTAGCATGAATGTTTCTGGCAGAAAACTATCAAGACTTCTGTTACAAAAAAAAAAAATGTTGTAAATGCACTCAAAATGGCAACCTGCTTCTGTGGCAACATGCATACACCAAACACAAGACAGCAGTACAGATTTCTCGACATTAACTTCTGTTACCTCCACCCCATAGATTTATTCCTCCTCACATAATCACAGCAACTCAGATGGAAAATAACAGTATCTAAACTTAACTTCTGTTACCTCCTTAAATTTATTTAATCCACTTAAAATTATATATCCTCTACTGCAGTAACAAAACATTTGTCAGCAGTTACAGTTCAGAATTCTATACAGAAAAAGCCAACAATAAAAATAAACTCTTAAGCCTGTCCCTGATAAATTGAATTAAAACATCATCTTACCACTCGGCCAAGATCCAGACCCTCGCCTGAGCCACACCATAGAAACACAAATGACCTTGGGGCTGCAATTTCTTCAATTTCCAATTTCATGATCTAATAGTAATACAAGTGTTTCTGAATTAAATATAAATCACCAATTGTATCAGGAAGAATACTTAATAAGCATTAAAGCATTATCACAGAAACCATCAGAAAGCACTTTAATGAAAGATGTTAGTCTGTATATCATTCACAGCCATCCTCTTAAAATTGTTTTCCAGTAAGTATGTTGTAAAAGTTACCTTATAAGTACACAAGTGCATGTTTTCAACATAGCTGATGACCAGCTTAATTATTCCTTTTAACAGAAATTCTATCTGTATTGAAAATTCTAGACTTAAAGACTAGTACAACCCACATGATTTTATTTTTTCCCCCTAAACCTCTGCTTCATTTTATCATTCCATTGGTAGCAAAAGATTTAATAACAGAGCAATAGTGCTCTGTTTCTTTTCAGCTCTGGAGTTACTTATGTGAAGCTTGTGAAGACACATTATTAAAAAAAACCAGCTTAATTCCTATTACTATATAGGAAGACCTTCTCTCCATCTTCACTTTCAAGACAAAAGCAGCAAGAATTTATCAGGACAGTGGTTCAACAATGACAAATGACTAACATTCAGGATGAAATAACTTCAGATGCAAAGCATCTGTTACTCATTATAAGTTGAAAAGATTCATCTGTAACTTGCTAACACATCAAATCAAGCTTCATTCAGTGCCACTGTGAAGAAAAATAATGCAGTAGAAGCCATCCTAAGAGGATATAACTCAGCCAACTAAGAGGATGACTCCTGCCTCCAACACTTCTAGTTTTTCCTGTTACAACAGAATGTTTTTTTCCCCTGGGAAACGCTGCCAGGCACCATTTTTGCCTGATGTAACAGAACAGCTAACACAGAACCTACCTATTCAATAACATGTAGTTACCTAGTCTCCTATCACAGGCATGAATGCCTTTGTTTTCAAATTCATTCCTTAAAGGTGGATTGAATTTTATTTTGTTCTCATGATCCTTTAGTTTGACTGATTCATTTCTGAAGTTATGCACGTGCAGGTTTCAGTCTAAGGACAAACTAATTAAAGTAAAACCATCATCCCCCTCCTCCAAACTGCACAGAACACAGGTAAGAATCTCAGCAACAACTGCTTCAATCTACTGATTTACTCATATTATGACAAATTTGTTGCTAATGCAGACATAGTCCTGCATACCTTTCAAATAGGGCCTCTAAATAATAGGTAGTGATTAGTTGTGTATTCCCACCTATATGCCTCAACCTAAGAATTCCTGACATGGTTATGCAAACATCAGCTTTTAATCAGCTATTCCTCTCTACTACAGATTGTCTGTTCTGTTGTGAGGGTGGGGATGTTTGGGGTTTTTTATTTGGGTTTTTGTTTCTTTGGTTTTTGTTACTTTTTTTTTCTTCCAATGAGTAAAGTGTAGATACATAGAGTAGAGGCAATTTACCACTATTTGACATGAGCTTTACAAGGTTTTTATTTAATGCCCAAGTGCAGAAATTCTCTAGTTCAATCTTGAAGGACAGGGCAACTTGGCAGCAGGCTTTGTGTCATCAAATTGTTATGCTTGATGACACCCAGCACTCCATAGCCTCCAGCCCTCACCTTGCTTTTCCAGAGCTGACTTTACTGAAAGGGGAAAGCTAGAGAATGGAGTTACTTATCAATACATTTTGAGTGCTTCCTCCTTCACAAGCATCTACATGAATTACTACAGAAAGTACTTTAAAATCTTTTCTCTAACTCAATTCTCTCAACATTTACTACAGCACAACAGAACAAGAGCACCAACAGTGATCTCAAAGATCACATCTTGCACAGTAAGATTTCTTCCTGTTCCCAAAAGGGGTCAGAAATCAACATGGCTTAAAAAAAAAAAAATCCCTTTGATGTGACTAAGCAGTAACGGTATACATAGATACAAGAAAAAAATTCCACAAGTAAAGTTTATCTATTTTGTTAGGCTTCTCAGGACTACAACTAGTTTGACTGTTAAAATTTCCTACCCAATCAATACTCTGGAGAAAGGAAGTATGTCAGTGAAGCACACTCATCTACTCTTTTGACTAGACAATCAGTGTATCCAGCATATTACAAAGAATACCTTAAAAATCTCTCTGAGAATTTCAAGAAACAAGGGAATATTTACAGTGGATATTCTGAATTTCAAGAACAAAAATCAATCAGAAGAGAAAATTCATGGAATATGAGGGTAGGGAGAAAACCCACTATTACGAGATTTAAGTTTTCAACCAGGCTCAGGGAGAACAAAAAGGTGTATTTGATTCATTAAACTCCTCAAAAAAAAAAGTCTTTTCACACAAATAATGTAGGCAATGTATACAATATAAAGCTTAGTTCCTCTTTTTCCTTAAAACACATCTCAAACATTTTGATACATTTAAATCCTCAAACTATTTGCTTAAATACGTGTATGAAAACATTTTCACAGCAAGAAAAATACTTACATCATCCCAGGTCCAGCATTTTTCATTGGCAGTAATGCCAGTCTCTCGGTAGTATTCTTCCAGAGGCGGTTCCAGGAGAATCACATCAAATTTGGACTTCAGTTCCCTAATATCAAAAGCTTCCAAGTCCGCTTGTAAGTACCTGTTTAAACAAAAGAAGACAAATTGCTTGCACAAGTTATAACAGTGGTTTGAAAATTATACGCTACACAGCACTTCTGTGTAGCCAGTTAAGAGTAAGGTCTCCTATGTACTTCATATAGCTCAAATGCACTAAATCCAGAGGAGGTGCATAACACATTCTCAACCTAGGCTGGATGCGGTGCATTTGATTTTTTTTTTTATTTTTTTTTTTTTTTAAAGTAGTCTTTCTCTCAGTAAACATTTTTTAGGGTTCTAATTTAGCAAGCAGAAAAAGATGCCCACACAGACTGTACAACAATATCTGGTAGAGAATCACTGAACTTTCTGGACATTCATGAACTATATAGGAGAAAACATCAACATTTAAGAAGCAAACACTCACTGCCTGGCTAACAGACTTCCATTTTGCTTCACTTTGGGAAAGCAGCACGTTTTTAGAACTGCCATTTATTACATATTATGTTCAGAAGATTCTAAATGTGGTTACTTTTCCAGTAGTAACGTATTTCTCTATATGAAATGTATTTCTCCCTATAACAAAAGCATAATTCCCCACACACACTGATTTTATTAGATACAAACTCAAACACACTCTTATGGCTGGCCTCCACACCTGCCCGCCACTAACTGCTGTATCACTATCAAAAAAATTACACTGCCCTCTCCTCAATACCTTTAACCTTAAAAAACCCTGATTAGCAGACCACCACCCTCACCCTTCCTAAGAGTGTCTGGAAGAGATTATTACTCTGTAAGCGTATTTGGTGCTATCAGAAGGCAGCATTTGACTACTATTTTTTCTCCCTTCTGTGCTTTAAGGCTAAGAATGCCAAAATGCATCTAACAAAAATAGCAAGTTGAGTTTTGCAGTTTGTATCTCAGTTGTGCAGACAACTATTTCAGAGTTTTTCATGTGACTACATGAAATAATGCTATTTTACTTGGTACAGACTAGGACTATGATATATTAAAAGCATTAGATTCACATTCAGATAGGTTCAAATTCCTGGGAGTAACATGCTGCATGCTTGTACTGTGTCTTAACATGCAGCAAAAACTCAGAGGTAATTCAAAATTAATAGGACAAATCACTTTCAGCCAGCCTCAACTTTTTGTCTTAAACTTTGAAGTAACATCTGATTAATGGATACTAACATAATAGCTGAACATTACACACAGCTGTTATAAGAACAAAGGTTATATTAAGAGGCCAATTTTTTAAAGCTTTTCTCATTATTGTAAACTGCATGATATCCTGAGATTCATGATCATATGATGTCCTTTTAGTTCCCAAATGAAAGCCTGCAGCCCTATCAGTTGACAGTTCGGTCTTAAAACCCTAAGCTTTAGATACTATAAATCACACACTGGAAAGAAAATCTAGTTTATATACTATATTTAATATCTAGATTAAACTAGCAAAACCAAACTGGTTTTATTCTTCTGAAGTTTCAGTTGATTAATTTGTATATACAAACAAAATTAGAAATTGTAAATTCTGAAAAGGTGCTAAGGATAAAGATTAGCAAAGCAGACAGCTAACTTCAAACAGGTCTGGAGAAGAAAGGCATTTTCCACAAGAACACTTACATGGGAGGAGTGTTAGATTTAGATATCAGCTCATCCTTCAATCTGATGAGCTCTCTAAGTTTTGGATATTCTTCAAACCTATCTGCTAAGCCTAAGAAGAAGAAAACATGAAGTTAACAACTACTTAGAGAGTAAATCTGCATCAATTAAGCATTGTCCAGTATTCGGAATAGGTCCAAATGTTAATACTTAGCCTCATTTTAATTTTTGTTAGAACAAACCAAACCCTTCAAAGCAGCTTTTTGTTCCGTACTTCACAAAAGCCTCCTGCCTTCACCCAGTTAATTACAGCTGTTACTGAATGCAGTGTCTATGCTCTAATCTTGTCTAGAGCACTACAGTCACCAGGAGTTCACAACTCCTTTTATCAGAAGGAAACATCTTCCATTTAAACTAAAAGTGCCAGAATGGTGAGAGTAAGTTATTTTGTCACCCCTCCCATCCTTAAGTTTGTATTAAGATCTAATTAACACTCATTTACAGAATACTCTTATTTAACCTTTGGATACTATTTCTAAGGTGGCAACTGGGTTGTGGCTGATTCCCTCAGGGAACCCTTATATTGAGATTTGTTATTCTGCTGTCAGTCATGAAGATTTGAATATATGTGTATTTATTTACTGGGTTCTTAGCTTTATAATGTTAATTCTCAAACCTTTCATACGTACAGAATGCAGAAGAGAGAACCCTAATTAAGTTCACTGCAGCAAGCTAAAAAAAAACAAAAACCAAACAAACAAACAAAAAAAACCCCACAAAACAGAACAAAACACAAAACAACCCCCCACCACACCAAAATATACAAACCAACCAAAAACCACCAAGCAACCAAGCAAATTTTTCAGGATATTACATTCCCCTTTCAAAAGAGTAAGTAGAAACAGTATGTTTTTGTTACTGCTAGCAGTAGTCTCAGCACAAACCAAAATGGTATCCTTCCTGTCTCCCAAGCAGTATCAGTTCAGCTTTAGTAGGAGTTATTTAAAAAGCTTCATGTTCATTTAAATTTACAACTTTAAATGGTCCTAATCCATGGGGAGGGGGGAGCCACCCAACCTCAAAAACCCCACAACTCTTCATCCCTCTCCTCATTTTAATTTAAACTTCTGAACTCCCAACCCTAGCATCACCCTGGTAAAAGCAAAGTTCTTGGTATCTAGTCTTATTATCTCTTATTACACGGGCATAAGCCACTCAAAAGTTACTTTCACTCTTTTCCTTAAATACGTAACATCTTAAAAACACCACTATGATGTTCTGATTTCCACAGCAAGTCAAATATTCCTGACTAGCAGAAATGGAAGTCCGTTATCAGCAGCTAAATAACAGAGGTAAAAGAATTTTCAATCCAGCTGACTTAAGTGGTTTTATAAAAAAACAAACCAAAACAAATCCCACGGGTCTCTCCCAACAGCAACATAAAAAGAAATAACTGTTCTGGAACCACTACGTTACTACAGCTTTTTGTAGGGTCCTGTTCAATTATGAAATAAAACCTAAGCAGAATTTTGATCATCAAGTAGAAAACGTATGCTAACCAACATGGAACTTGACATACCTCATCTCTAATGAAGGGTCTAGACTAACTGCTGCTGACACATTCACTTTCATATTGATACTCATATAACAACATGCCCTGGCTCTTCCCAATTCTTTATGCAGCAGAGAAGTCATAATAAATAACATGGGATGCTATTTCTTCATACACATCTTATTTCAAAGCACAGTGTATAACTATTTCAAGTACGTAACTGTGAAGCCCAGATGCTTTTCGGGTAAAGACATAATTGGCTCAAAACAGCCCGTTTTTCATATTAAACATCCAGATGCGTTTCACAGAGGCATTCACAAAACAGAGAAGAAACAAACTAACTGCCTCAATAGTCAAGCAAAACCTCTTTAGACTGGCATCACCAATACAACACACTTGCCCTGACAATCTTAAACTTGATAAAATACAGAGAACTGTCGCAGAAAACTGCGGAAGGAGGTGTCCTGCTTTTTTTAAAACCCAAATAACTACCAGGCACCCATTCTGGGAAACAGAACCAAACTATAGTTTTAGAAATATTAAATTCAGGCCAAATAAAGATTTCAATAACAAGTTCAGTGATGGCTGGATGAACGTAAACTTAAATAACATCATCTAAATGCCATAAAACGCTGGGCCTTCTAGTAAGTTGTCAGCAGTTACATAATTCAGCTGGTAAATATTATCCATATTGCTCACTGACTTAAACACAAATATTTTCCATACTTTACATGCTACATGCATTCTTGGAGGCAATATGGTCCAGGAAACAGCTGAACTGTAAGACAGTTATTCAAACTTTCTAAGGTTTCAAGTCTGCTTACTAGACTCATCTATTTTCTGGATCCAAAAGAGCTTAGTTTTGGAAAAATCTTCCTGGTTAAATAAAAATAAAGCCAAGAGTAAGAGCAGCCTTGGTAGTAATCACCTCCTAACTGATTAAAAATAAAATCATTCATATAAATTTATATATTAATATGTACGCACACAGTGAGAAAACTATCAAGTATATGTGTATCCACATTTCCCAGTTAACTGTAAGGAATTAAAAAGGGGAAGAAAAAGAAGTGTTATCAAATAAAATGGTATGACATACCAACATCTCTGATGAAGTTCTGGGGTCTGTGTCCTGTATCCACAAAGTGCTGACAGTAATCATTGTGTGGATTTAAGCTCTGAGTACCCTGGAGAACAAAAGGTAGTTCAGCAAGAGCAACAGGGAGTTTACTGGACATACACACACACACTCTACATGTGTTAGTCTGATAAATGACTAACAGATTTTTATTTTTTTCTTTTCAATGTGCCCTTATAAGCCATGCTAGTCAAGGCTGTCGTGGTTTTAGTTCTCAATCAGGCCCACCATTGCTACAGCTCATTATAAGTTGTCCCAGATCTTTAGTCAGAGCAATGTGAACACTAGTTACAGTTCTATCTTTCACAGGAAACTCCCGTACTTGTGAATTCCAGTCAATTACTTCAGCCTTTTAAAAGTTTTATTTCAAATACCATCAACTGCAGAAATAATTTAACACAACTTACCAGCTTTGACTAGATATCTAATTGCAAAAGCAGCTCACCTTAAGAAAGGTACTGGAATCTTTGTAAATCTCTTCTTCATAAGGCAGATTCTCTTCATCTTGCTGCAGCTCTACTTCATCCTTGGAAATAAAGCAGGTATTACAAGTGTGCAATATCATGCTGTTTCTCTCATTCTGATTCTGCTTCTTAAGGAAAGAAGCGGTCTGTCTACAAACAGAAGTCTCCTAAAACAGCAGATCATGAATGGTTCCAACTCCAGTTGTGGAGGGGGAAAGAAAATTACCTATTCCCAAAAAGGTCTGCCTCTCATTAATGAGGACAGCATTAGTGGGAGAGGCCTCTGAAAAAAGAACAAAATAAGAAACTCTTCATTTCAAGACCCTGACAGTGCAGGTAATGCTTTAGAAGGTGTAGAACTTTTGATTTTTGTCCCCCCCAAAAATTCACTCTTTGGACTAAAGCAAGTAATGTATTTTGCTCAAGTTGTTCTGTAGTAGAACTTTTGAATGTTTATATCCACTCAATCACCTCGTACATTCCAATCTTAGCAGCTGAAACCATCTTCTCTATATAAATCTGTTAAAGACCACACTTTGGAGAAACAGCACATGGTACAAACGAATACTTAATTTGGACTGTACTTAAAAGTAACTTTAAAATTCCCACTTTGTAGTCTCAAAATTTACAGAAAACAGGATTGCAATTTTTTTCCACAGTTAGTGTGTCACCAACTGTTCATTCATCAGATTTCTGGAATTCAGAGATCTGTCACACTGAAATACTCTGAACATCCAACACAGAACTCTGAGAGAACAGAAACAAAAGAGACACCCACTTCTTCATGTCACTTTCTGTTTTCCCACTGATCCTGAAACAACCCAGTATATATATTATATATAAATAAAACTGAAGAACTACTAAATAATATAATCTACTGTATTTTAGTAGGATGCGTATGCTCTTCCATACATTACCGATTACAACAGAAATCTTAATCACTTAATATAGCGTTTCATGTGAGGAGAAAAGCAATCTCAAGGCTGAAATATTAAAAAAAGATATTTTAACACACTGAAATAAAAGGAAAGATGGAGAACCAGTTTTCTCATAGAAGAACTCAACTTCTCCCCCTCACCACACATCTTGAGTCAAAAAATGCAGAGAAGAGGCTATTACTACTGCTGCATTTACCCTATGCTACATAAACTGTCTGAATGCAGAAAATTAAGTGTTCTCCCTACTTTGATCCCTCCAGGTGTCAAAGTCCTGAAAAAAGCTCTGTGCTCTTTTCAAACTGGAGCTTTGAACCAACATCTGAAATGCCTGCTGTGATTCACAGGTCACAGATTCCCTGTCCCCATTATTCAGGTGAAGAACCTACAGAGACATAGTCTTTTTTTATTTGCTTAACCAGACTGAAAAGAGAAAGATTACTATCAGAAACAGCAACAGTGTTTACAAGGAAAAGGAATGAACAGCAGACAAGCAGCAGCAAGTGTTATTCAGGAAAAACAAAAAAGCTGAAAGCTTGAGTTTTACTAAAAACTGCTTATGCCATCATAAGCTTACACCCATTTCCCCTCTTTCATCTTCCTCTAAATTTTAGCCTTCTGATGATAAGTACTTGTTAGATACCTACTTCTGAGTCATCCCAGTTCTCTTCATGCCTTCTTAAGTAATTTAGGGAAAAAAAAAAAAAAAAGCCTTGTGACCACAACAAAAAGCCCATACCACAAATTTTCAAAAGGAAAAGGACACAATTAAAACAGAGACAGAATGAAAAACTAGGTTCTAGTAAAGAACTGTTACAGTTCCACAAAAACAAGACTATCTTAGAAGTTCTTTAGAATCACAATTCAACCTTCTGACCTTAAAATATCCATAATTCATTTTTACCAATAATGCATCTATTCCCGTATCTCCCACCTCTATGGTTTGCAATGCAGAGTCAGGCTCCAAACAGAAGTCAAGCCAGCTGGAAGCTCAACAAGCAGCCTTGCTGCCCTTTATTTTCATATTAGCCTGATGTTTATTAAGAACTATCACTATGAATTTACACTTACTCTACAAAAAAACCCACAACAATGCAAACAAAATCCCCAAATCAAAAAATAATAAAAAAAAAATCGCTTTTTTGCATCAGATGTTCCTAAATGGCTGAGAAGATTAACATACTTTATCTTTCATCTCAAAAACTGCTCTCACACTTCCCCCATATAATGAAAACTTGAACATCACTGTTCAGCTTCCTCTCAAAACATCAGTGTAGGGCATTCAGGTGTCATCAACCCACCTCACTTTCCATTTGGAACACTAGAAACTGTCAGAAATCCTCTAAAATACCCAACTACATTTGTTTAAAAGTTCCATGCCCACACCTACACGCTCTAGCCTTGCAGACCTTGCGCCATTACACTGCATGGCAGTAACAACAATGTTGTATCTCCACAGTAACCCATCTTCACCAGCAATTACAGCGAGATGCTCAGGCTCCATATAAAGCAGTTGAGGTTTGAGGACACATTCATTTCCACTAAATCTGAAGTCAGAGCACAGACATTTTAAACCACTTTAGAAGGATTAACAAATACAATCACATAGAACCCAACACTGCAAGTCAGGGTTTTAGAGACATATGAGTCACTTCACATCAGAAACACCTCTAATTTTCTTAACAAAGCAATATTTGCAATATTTGTCTGCAACATTAATAGCTAGGTCTATTATTACTTTTGTCTAAGGAGTATTAAATACAATCCAATAGGGCTTGACACCATAAGGATCTAGATTTTTCTATCAGTTCATATTACAAGACTGAATTTAAACAGGCTCAAAGTACTAAGGAAAAAGTTACATCAATACAAATGGGATTTTACTAAGTTCTTATCTCCTTGCCAACAGGGAATTAGCAATGTCTGCAGAAAACAGCTGATGACTCCACTATAGATATTCTACTTAGGGGTTTCAAGTTTTGTAAATCTATTCATCTGCTGAGCTGAAGCTGGTTTGGGCTAGTATTAAAATACTCTTCAATTTCAACAATAGAGCAAGAGTCTGGACACTTGCAAGTGGTTACTGCCCACCTCAGGTTAGGTCTTCTTCATACTAATGAAGAAAATGTTAATCATAAGATTAATATACTTTGCCAGCTGAAGTGACTTATCCATACATACTTCACAGAAAAAAAAAACCCTAGTTGTTTAACTACATACTTGGTGAAGAAGTAAAATAAGCTAATATTAACTGATCACTAATGTGAGCATAAAACCCCACTTCACAAATAGTGGGGGTACTCTTGTGGTGGGTTGACCTTGGCTGGACACCAGGTGCCCACCAAGCTGCTCTATCACTCCCCTCCTCAGCTGAACAGGATGAGGAAAAAATAAGATGGAAAAAACCTGATGGGTCTAGATAAAGGCAGTTTAATACAGCAAAAGCATAAGGCCATGTGTGGCAGCAAAGGAAAAAAACCCAAAAGATTTATTCTCTACTTCCCATCAGCAGGCGATGTCCAGCCACTTCCCAGGAAGCAGGGCTTCAGTACACATAGCAGTTGCTCCAGAAGACAAACACTGTAAATAACTAACGACCCCCCTTAGCTCTTATTGCTCAGCAGATGTGATATGGTATGGAACACCCCTTTGGTCAGTTGGGGTCAGCTGTCCTAGCTGTGTCTCCTCCCAAGAGCCTACTGGTGAGGAGGGAATGTTGGCGAGACAGCCTCAATGCTGCGCCAGCACAGCTCAAGTAGCAGAACACTGGGGTGTTACCAACACCTCGCGAGCTACCAACATACAGCACAGCGCTATGAGGAAATTAACTCCATCTCAGCCAGACCAAATAATGCTGTAAATCCCTTTGAGATAGTGACTTAACTGGTTTGCTAAACAAGATGTACAGACTAACACTTAGCATGTTAAAAAGAATGTCCATCCACTTACAGATATTTTAAAAATTAGTCATCAAAAATGACCTGTTATACATCAACTTTTCTGTTTTAGTAAGATAGAAGTAAAAGACATTCTTACACAAAGATTTATAAACCTGAACACAAAGGTACCACTACCAAGGCCTCATATGTCAAAAATTATTATTTCTAGGCATCCAAGAGAACAGCAGACACTGCATTATTTCATAAATGCACTGACCTTGATCCTGAGAAGCAAGGTTATTAGGACAAGGAAAAAAAAGAGGGAGGATACATGCTGCAACAAGATCACAAAGCCAATCAGAAACACAGCTGTATCATATCATAATCATGCCTTTGCTTAACCTCCTTTCTCTACCACTCATCTTGGGCAACACTCTTGGGTGAGCATTTGAAAAATGAAGGGCATGAGAGTTTGGTGACCACTCATTCTTCAGAGACCATGGAGGCATTTTGTTTTGTTTTTTTAAATGGAACTTTCCCTGGATACTCTGGATACTTAAAGCATACCCCAAACCAAGCCTCCCACTTCCATTCCCTCAGAGTCCCTCATTTCTTCCATTCATCCAGAACTGCATTCCTTTGCACTTAACAGGCAAGTTGGAAGACACCTTCAGCCTCTCTGTATCTCATCCAATGGCCTATACCTCTTGCTAAATGCAAGCTTTTCTTCTGACACAAAGAAATACTGGTCAAGAGTATTTTTTTTGGTGTATCCAAGCGTGCACACACTTCTTCCCACACCAGCCAGCCAGGGCACAGTGCCATTCCCTGTGGGCGCTACCACCTAAGCCTACCACCTCGTAGGAGCCGCACTAAATTAAGTCTCCAAACATTAGGTTCTGGTGAGTGTACAGTTCAATGCACCTAAGCCATGTCTGAAGAGAACCACTAAGTGTCTATGTCCCCTCTCTTAGATCTTTGCAGTAGAAGACAAGGGAGATGCCAGTAAGAGGCATATATTTTAAAGTATCTATACACATTGCATTTATTTTTATTTATACACACACACAAGTCCCTCAGAGACACATGAGCACCAGAAGACGAGAAATTGTTTCCTTTTTCTGTTACCTTATATTCTTCAATCTCTTCCTCATCGGCTTCTCCCTCATCTGGGTATTTGCGTTTTGCATTTGGTGCAGAAGTATCATAAGCCGCCCTAAAAATATTTAAAAAAAAAATCCTCATATAAAACAGGTGCTCTCTCCAAAGAGAACATTTCAGAAATCTCCAATAATCTGCCCTGACTACATGTTTCTGTTACAAGTTTGAAATTATTTTGAAACTTCACATATGAGAAGTTGTTCCTCTCTCAGTATATTTGAAATCAGCACATCTTAAGAACAGGACTCCTGAAAACAGGTACCTCGCTTCCCCATTTTTTCTGTTCTAAAAGGAATAGCTTATTTTAACCCAAGCAGTGCACCTACAAAATTAAACCTGCTCACACAAGAAGATTACTGTTACATGTAGCAATTAATAAGCACTAGCTACTCTACCCTAGACATGTCTGTTGTTCCATCAGAACTTTTAAACTGGATTGCCTTGTAACTGCTCTTAGCAAAAGCAGAAAGGCTCTAGGACAATGCAGATGGCATACTCTCAATTCACACCTCAGTTTTGCTCCACAGTAACTTTTTAACCTAGCAAGGAAAAGCTAGCCTTGATTCCCAAACTGCTATTAGAAACAAATGAGTAAACCCTACTTCGCCTTACTCAAAGTTCAGATTTGAATAATTAAAGCATTTTCTTTCACTGAATTGTATGGGGTTTTTTTGAACAAACTGTAAGATTTTATTTTGTTCTTTGGAGGGCAATCCCATCCTATTTCAAAGTCTGGTATTACCATTAACCCCCTCAA
The DNA here is from genome assembly GCA_013400195.1 of Aramus guarauna. Classification (NCBI taxonomy): domain Eukaryota; kingdom Metazoa; phylum Chordata; class Aves; order Gruiformes; family Aramidae; genus Aramus; species Aramus guarauna. Next base: position 684,842 of record VXBL01004075.1, on the reverse strand, counting down.
TTTCTAACAGAAATCACACATCGATACTGACCTACACATTTCTCTGGTTTCAGCGATCTCCCGTTGCTCATCTTTACTGTTCAGCACGGCACCGATACTGTCTGCGTTTTCAGCTCCTAACTGAACAACAGGCAAGACGAATTCAAGCCACAGTTACCACCGATTAACACACACACACCCACCCACCCCCAAACAACAACAATCAGGAGGCCAAAGGGCCACTCTTCAAACGTGACTCACCCTCCTACCAGCCAGGCCCGCCGGACACCCTCGCCCAGCGGCAGAGCCGCTCTCTGGCGTTACCACCGAGCAGCCACCACAAAGGCCGCCCCCTCCCCCGCCACCGTTAGCAGAACCGTTACACCTGAGGCGGCGCGCGGCTGCTGCCCCCTCCCCGCGAGGAAAGGGCGGGGCCCACGCGCTCGAGCGCCCGCCGGAGGGGCCCGGCTTGGCGAGGAACGGCCTCGCCGCTCCCCGCCCCGCTACCTGCTGCGCCAAGAGCTGCCGCCGGAGCTTCTGCCGCTCTCTGATCTCCTGCAAGCGGCTGTTCATCGCCGCGCAGCCGGCGTCCGCCACCCCGCTTCACCGGGCACCCGTTGGTGTGTCACTTCCGTCCCCTCTTCCAATGGGGCGGCTGCGGCGGCCGCGTGACGGGCCGGCCATCTTGGTTGCGGGCAGCGGAGGCCAGGCGGGGCGGGGAGGGAAGCGGAGCGCGGCGGGGTCGCCCCGTGGGCCGGCGCCGGTCCCCTGCACAGCGACAGCTTGGTGTGCTCGGGGGCGACCGGCGGCGGAGCTCAACCCAGGGTAGCTCTGACCGACAGCTAAAACCCGTTACAAAGGGTAGGGAATGCCTTCACCTCCAGACGGACGGAAATCCGATCCCAGGCTCTTCAGGAGTCACTGAGCAGACTACTTCCCTGTTTTAATGTAATTTCAGTGTTTTTCACGTATAGATGCTAAGAGCATTTTCCCTCAACCATTGCAACGTAAGTTTCATGGCTTACTCCAGGCAACCAGCTCTGCACAATCTCTGGAGAGTGCTTTTCAGCAAGGTTCATTCTCCAGGGTATTCCACAGCTGTGACAGGTTACTGCAATTTGTGGCATTTGGGGGCTTGCAGCTTAATTTTGCTTGCAACCGTTTTTGTCATTCTCTTTGAGGTCAGAATGCTACTTCTCTCCCACAGGACTCTCACCCTAGTACATCCTTTATATCCAATTTCAATATCCAACGTAGTTATTTGTAGGCTAACCTTTATATTTTGCCTACCTGTTTACTTAAAAAGTTAGGTTTGAGGGGAAAAAATCTTTAAAGCATTCTTCGTGTAATTTTTGGTCTCTTTCCTGCTTACTCCTTCCCCCCCCCCCCATCTTCTACTGTCTGCCTTTGAATGTACATAATTCATATTTCATGTTGATTTTCATACTTGACAACCATTCATACTACAAGAGTGAAGACTGAAATAAAGCCCCACAGTCTGGATTCAAAAGTTGTGCAATTAACTTCAGTTCCTAGCATTTCACAAAAGGAAACTTAAAATAATAAACATTACAAATTATCTCAGCAGTTATAATTAATGCTAATGTTTGCTCTCCCAAAATAGACCATTTTTTTCTATTGTTCTCAGACCCAAAGATGTGGACAAGAGCTGTAAAGTGATATCCAGCTCTCTGCTACATGGAGCATGGTGTTCCTCTGCTGGTATCAGTGCCAGATATGGTCACACTTTTGTGACACAAGATGTTATTCTCTTTTTTGTGATGTGGTATATATGGTATACGTGTCAATGACATCATGCAGGTCAAACTTAAAACTCAGAAAGATGCAGGAAGAGAAGGAAATTAGAGCAGTGCAGACTAATGCAGAAAGAAACAACTTCCAGCTGCTCATGTTGCTCAGTGATAGAACATCCTAGAAAAATGATGGAGCTGTTAAATGTTAAAAAAACAAGAGGTGATTTTTTATCTCCTTAGGGAACACACTACTGTTTATACTGTCCTATCTCTGGAAATGTTACGGAAAAAGAAATGCTATCTCATACTACTGCACACTTCTTTGATATTGTTGGCTGTAATGAATACAGTAGAAGTCCCTGCACAGTAACAAAATCACTTCCTCCTGGATGTTATATGATGACGTTTGCGTGAGCCTGCACTCCATTTTTAGAACTGGTTGCTAAGACAAGCTACTCTTTACAAACACTAATGGCTATGAAAGATGTTACGCTATAGACATACACTGTTTCAAGATAAAAAGGTTGTATTTTTGCAGAAAGCTCCTTGCCTTTCTCCCTCTCTGCATGCTGTGGGTTTGGCGCTCTGTATGCAGTCTGTGATCAGGTTTTTGCTGTTCAGATAAGTATCAGGGCAAATTTTGCTGGTCTGGAGTCAAGAGCTACACACGCACATATACTGTACCATAATTCAGTCTATAGGTTTGGGTTTAATCACTGATATTGGTGTTTTGATTATATCATGATTTTCTGTGGCCTTGAACCTTATGATGGACTCATCAAAACAGAATGGAATCCTCTAATCCAGCCTCATATCCTGATGTCATCCCTGACATGGTGTCAAACCTACAAATATGCAGCGCTGGAAATGCATCTAATAGAGCCAACTCCTTCTCAAATGGCTGTTCCCCAAACTAGGCATTCAGCTGCAGCCAAAGCCTTGACCAATGCTGTGTGAAATACAAACATGATGTAGTGCATGCTGTAAACTACTGACCTGTTCACAGCGATCTCAGTGCAGTTTCCTTTTTTTTTTTTTTTTTTTGCAACTAATGACTTTGTTGGACTGCCTTCAACTCTGATCCATTATCCAGATTTTTTCCTTCAGATTTATGAAGCCAATTGTTTTCTTATCCTGTTTGTATTTAACTGACTATTCCTGAGTACATTACCTTTCACTTGTCTTTATTGATCTGCATTCAATCTTTTTAATTATCTCTATGGTTGCGATAATTTTGAATTCAAATCCCCCAGAATACTTCTATCTACTTCCAACTTCAAGTGATTGTCTTTGAATGTAATAAACAGATGTTCTATGCCACTTTGTTTAACCATTTATAGCATTATAAAATATTTACAAAACACAAGCAAGTAATAATAGAATTTCACACCCATTTGAGACTTGTGTTATACAGACATATATTCAAGTCCAGTCTACTCCATTTAGCGGGAAGTTGCTAGCTTATTTTCTGTCAGTAGAAATGACTGTAAGAGTTACAATGAAGTAGGCCCAAGCTGCTTAATTTATCACTGTTCTCTCACCTTGTTTTTCACATCACAAACCTACAACTAAATTATGCCCAATTAGATGCTCAATAAAGTCATAAATTAAAAGCACTGAATGGACCAAATAGATGAAATAAAAAAGAACTTTATCTCTTTATGCAAAACAGATGAATAGAAAATGGTTAGCATGCACTAAGATCACACTCTTCCTATCATGTCCCTTTTCCCCATGCTTTTAGCCAAGTACCTAGCTCTATCTCTTTAAAAATTAATTCTGTTAATTTCTATGCCAATAGGTAAGATTTAGCTTTTTTATTTGGGGTGGGAAAAAGAGCAAGCTGGTTTACATTTTTTTCTTTTTTTTTTTTCGATATCTCTCACTACAAAGATTTAGATGCTAGGCATATGTGATTTCAGAGATGCTCCCTTGCACGCTGTAGCCATCCATATTTTAACAAAGAGATTAACACATTTTTTCTTTTGACAAATTCAGTCCATCATGGCAACTAATTGACAATCCTCCTTCTACATTAGTAAAAAGATTAGCCAAAACAGTCCCCTGAGCTCCCAAGTCCCACTTCACTTGGAGAGCAAGCATTACTGGCTTCCCACCACGTTCAGAGAATGTGTTAAACTACAACTGGCTTATTAACTGAAATGTCTGTGTATACACCTCAAAAAATAGAATGTGAAGAGGGGATGGAGTGCAGCTTTATGTTGTATTGCATCTAGCCCTGTATTTACTCCTTCTCATTTTAACACTGCCCCCTTAGTGGGGCAGGAGCAAATCTCTAGCAACTATACGAATTTCCATTATATTATTTGTTCTAATGCTGAGCTGGATTTGATCAACTTCCCTGAAGGACAGTACAAATCTAATTATATGACATCTGGTGGCTTTATTATTATAAATCAAAGTGTTAAAGAAGTGTGAATTTGTTATGCTTTGAACAACAAAGAAACATATTTCCATATACCTCAATGTGCACTGACTTATAGACTCAACTCTATAAGCAGTGAGATCAGACAATACTATGTATCACTTTGCCGCTTTTCCTATGTTTCTCACACAAGATATTAAAATTACACTGCCAGTTTTATCTTACAGTCAGAAACTGCATCCTGTCATGCTTGCAAAACAATCTCATACATTTTTCTGTTTAAATGCAGTACTTGTGCATATTTTATGTGATTATAGTACCCTTACTTTGTCTCAGAGGTCTTTTGTTTGTACTAAATAGCAATAAAGGTGACTAGATAATGATACCATACAGAATATTACAATAAATGGTAGCTTTGTATACTAAAACCCTCATATGTCTAAAGTCTTTGTATTGCAGAAAACTCATCCTTATATATTACCTCATATACTCAGTACTTTTCCATTTTAAATTTGTTTTCAATATTATTTAATGTTTTCCTGGATACTTCCATAGATAATTAGGTATAGTATCTTGCATCAGCATGTTATTTGCACAAAATACTTAAAAATACATCCCTGAATTTATTGTTTATCTTCTTTTACCAGTCTCCCATTTACTTACATGTTTTCCAGAGCATTTATAGTGTTAGCAGTTAACTGTGGCTTCTATAAATACTCCATTTTTCAGTATCTACATCTTAATGCTTTCTTGTTTAAGTTTATAGCACGCTAAATTAAACAGCTCCTAGATCTGCCAGTTATTCCTACATTCATGCCAGTTCACTATCCATTGTATTTTCTGTGTGCAAGAAACCAGATCAGGAAAAAGATTTGGCTGATCTTTTAACCCAGTTTGGATTACTTTGCAGCAAACCACAGCTTCAGAAGCACCAGAAGTAGAGACAGAAGGCAGTAAAGAAATATGAACAATGTTACTCCAGAACATGGCTTGCAGTTAAATCCTAGAGAAAGAAGTTATTCTGCTGCTTTTTACTTTTCCTGAAGTTCTAGGAAAATCAGAAAGAAGCTTCAGGAAGAAAAACCTACATGTACAGGGGAAAAAAAAGTGGACATTCAGACTACTCATGATCATTGGGAATAACCTCCCCAGGGAAGTGGTGGATTCCCCAGCATTGGACACTTTTGGATTTGGCTGGACAGGGTGCTGGGCCATCTTGTCTAGACTGTGCTTTTGCCAAGAAAGGTTGGACCAGATGATCCCTGAGGTCCCTTCCAATCTGGTATTCTACGATTCTGTGATTCAAATTACAAGTCCAGGTCCTACAGCTCCAAGCAGATGTAACTTATTTGATTTCTAAGGGCCAAACAAAGGTTCTGTTGAAACTAATAGCAAAACTCTAAGACCTGTTTCTAAAATAGGATAATAATCATAATAAAAACCCAAGAGATTTTGAGATTTTACAATTAATAAACTTAGCAGTACTTCTAGTTAATATAACTTGGTATTTGGTCTGGCAGGATTTAGTTACACACTATTAGAATGTATTGGGTAAAATAACGACGTTTAGAAGTCTAAAGTCTAAAGAGTAGTGTGTATTGTAATACAGTGTTTATTTACAAAAATAAATGGTGTGCTAAGCAGATCAATATAAAACCAGGACAAGTCACTATATATCTTTTGTATAGCTATATCTGTAGCAAAAATCTGTAGCTTTTCATAATCCAATGGGCTTCATTTTAATTTTTACTTTTTAGTTGACAAATCACTCTCCAAAGTGACAGCAATGGGGAAATCATAATAATGATGGGACAAGAGGGATCAGAAGAGATAAAAAAGGGACATCAGTCAGAAGTCAAGAAAGAATAAGGGATGATTAAGCCAACAATGAAGACTATTAGAAAGCAGTTTGTTTTGTCAATAGTTAAGAGCAGTGCATCTAGCCTTCTTCGCCCTCGTTCTTCATCCCTCACCCTGCCTTCCTGCCCTTTCCAAAGCTCCTGACAGACATTTTCCACATTCTGTGGTAATGAAGGCGATCTAAATGCAAATGACTGTCACAGGTCTGCACAATGCCGGTTTTCTTCTAACTACAGGAGTCATAGTTCGATAGCGTAAAATCAACTCTGATCCCGTCTCCTCGCAATTGCAGACAGTATCCTGGCCTTCTTTATTTTAAAGCACATGTAGCTACATTTTAAAATTTCAACTAAAATGTGAAAAGGAGGCACAAATAGCAAATACATCTTTGTGCATCACTTTATATTAATCGGCGTGGAATGGTTTCTCCAGCTCTGTATATATTTGTGAAAGCAAGCTAGGAACTACTGAGATTTATATTTTTTTAAATAGTAACTATGTGGGCAAACTAATGCTTATATTCATAATGCACAAAATCTATTCACTAACATGAGAAGACTCACTTTTTTTGGATGAAATTATTTACCAATACAGCCAACAGGACATGGTTTATAAACACTCAACAATATACTCCCCTCCTTACAGCCAACTTTTCAACTAACTGAAATTGCAAGTAAAAAAAAAGAATTTAAAATTAGTCCTAGTGCTTTCAAGACAACCTCAAAAGAGAATATACACAGATCATGTGTTATCAACATGTGCTGATAACTTCCAGGAGGTCTTTCAGTACTGTGATGTGGTTAAGAATTAACATTTCTTAAATCTCTTGGTAGCATAGCATTCATTTTTTTCAGGTAATTATAAATCTCAGCCTCCTTAAATCAAATAAGTATAAACTGCAGGGTTCTTTAGCTTTCCCTTCATTAAGTATATGTGTTCCTTTGAAACAATAATGATATTCTTATCCAAAACTATTACTAATGATAACAGAATGCAGCTTTCATGATTTCTTAAAGAAAAAATAAAAGGGGCATTTGAAATTTTACTTGCATTATCCACCAAATTTGTTACATTTGTTAGTCCCTTCTTTTTTTCTTTTTTTCTTTTTTTTTTAAAAAAGGATGAAAATAGGTAGGACTCAGTTTGGGTAATGTTGACCAAATGGCTAGTTCAGTGGGGAGTCAAGAGTATGCAAGACCTAGCAGGAAGGACATATGAGTATCTCCACAATAGTTCAGGTCTCTCTCTTCAATCTTGATAAGAGAATTGTGACTGAAAAGAAGTAGCAAAATCCTGCTTGCTTTTTGTTCTAACTTTGTGAGAGGTTGTTTTCAAGTGCATATACAATAAACTTCTCAAGTTGTATACAATCATGAAATCTTTTAAAAATTCTGTGAACCAGTTACAAATAATAGCTGTAAAACACACTTTTGGAAATATGTGAAATTCTTCACATTGTCAATTAGTCCAGCATTTGGAGATGGACAAAGGCCAAACCTAATTAGCAGTAAGTTACAGGGGAATTATATTTGATTCTTCTGTGCCTCTTTGAGAAAATGTGTATGGAAACATGATAACATGTAACTTTTTGGAAAAATATCTCAGTATTTTTTATGTTAGTAGGACATTTTAAAATCTTAAAAGTCCTATCTATTGAGTTATATTTTAAGAGTGCACTGCAGAAGCATATAGAGAAATTACAGATGTATATAACAGATTTTTTTGTTTAAAATGGGTTCCCTCCAAGATGTCTTGTTAAATAAACAAAACATATAGGCCAGATTATAGTTCTATACATATACAGGAGGGAAAGACGGAAAAAGGAACATGTCTTGCTTTTCATTTCAATTTTTAGACCAAATGCCCTCACAGTAAAGTTTGTGCTAATCTGAAGTGCTTGCTGCTTTTCAAGATCAAAAACATATACACATTCAAAGTCTATAATATGTTAAATATGGCTTCATGGACAAAACTATTCCTGCTCCAACAAGTATTTATCTTTTTTCCCCCTCTTTTGTTGCTTATTTTACATGTTCTAATAACCTATAGTTATGTATATATATAACATATACATATATAACAGAATCTTACGTTAATGAAGATAAATCAAATACTTGAAGGGTTATTGCATGTATGTAGCTCAGCACTGAAGTAATTCCTGCATTCCTCTGAAACTCTGGAGAAAAAAGTCTTATTTACACATTGTATGTACATTGCTGTTGGATTTTGTACAAAACACTGAGAAATTCCCACAGGAAACATTAGAAATGCCTTGTTCTATTGCTACTAATGGGAAGGTGACATGTGGGTTAGATGGAAGATAAAAACACAAACCAACCCTGCTTGACTTATTTTTCTGTGGTTTGTGATTTTCATTGCACTTACACTTCACAACAACAAAATGCAAAATTCTGAAACAGATATAAAGAAATGCTTTCAGAAGATTAACTCTGAACAAAGAGAAGACACCTGCTACCATTCCAGACATAAATAATTGGAAGAGGACGAACTGGATTATTTCTGAGAGAGGAACTTATTTAAACAACTGCATTTATAAAGCATTGTTTACCCCAGGGAACCTTCTGCACCATGAATGTCAGAGGAAATTGTAGAAGGTCATATATCTCAGCTCTATGAACCTGTTGTCCTCACTGACAGTGGATGTTTTGAATAAATAAAGCTTCATCCTGCTCTGTGGCAGGCTTACCTAATGTTGACTGATTTGTAAAGGCCACTTTCTACTGGAAAAAGCATCCAAAATGCATGTATTATGATGAAAAATACATACATTTTCTCTCTTAGATCTAAACCAAAATGTTAAACATTTCCACAAGTGTTAAATGTTTTTACAAAGGTGTATCCTGCCCATTGATTTATTTTTTTTTTTTGAGTGGGTTGTTTCTCCAGCATGAGCACAAAATGACTCATGTACAGAGCTTCCCTTAAAGGATGGACTCAGTGAATCAAGTACCAAAACCCACATATGCCTCAAGGTAGTCAGGTTCAGAACTGAAGTTCCATTTCTTAGCAAAACTTGGTTGTTTGCTAACAAATACCATTTTCCATTTAATTTCTTCAAAATACCCTCTTTGGCATATTCTTCCCTCTTTTAATATGCTTATTTATAGAACGGCTACACAAACTCACCTTTCACCTAGTTAACAGACCACAACATATGTGATGCCGCATTTAATTCCTATTCTAAGCATCAGGAAATAAAGTGGCACCTCTGCTGTATTTACACAGTCATACTGGGGAACTCCTTTCGCACTTGAGTCCCACTCCCCACTCAGCCACATGGCATTGCACACTTGGGATCTGCTAAATGGTCCTTCTGGGAGAGGAACATAAAGGAGTACTTGGAGGTTGCTCATGGAAACAATATGAAACACAGCCTCAAACACCATCATATTGCAATTGCACGAACAAGACTGTATGTTGTACCAGTTGTATGTTCCTTGGTGTTGCCGACATAGTAACATCAGCATGAACAAATGGTATCTCCAGTCCTCTGAAGTTTTACACATGGTACTCATGCAGCCTACTTTACACATGAAGACATCACAGTATGCAGATGTGTACATACTAAGAATGGGGACACTTATTTCCACAATTAGAGCCTTTACAGAATGCAGTGCGCTTTTTTTTTTTTTAATATTTTTCAAACAAATACCTCATTTCATTGTTATTCAAAAATCTTTTTTTTCTGTGCAAATCTCGAGTTTTTAAATGATATATAGTTACTTTGGATAGGTCAAAACTATCTCAGTTGAAATAGTACTTTTTTCCACTCACTATATTAAACAAAAAGCATTCACCAGTTTTGCAAGTTTCAGTTTACCTTTCAGTTTTAAACGCAATTATTTCATCATGTCTGTATAACCCAGTGTTAGGCACATAAGCACCTATGTATTGAAATGAAGTTTCTTAGTGCCTTGTTCCAGGAAATTGGGTTTCTTACTGCCTTATAATATGAACTCAGCTTGTTGTACAAGAGAGTACTTAACACTTAGAAAAAGGTTTTTCTATGATCTCATTACTGTGCGCACTGTGCTATGTGGTAATGGAAACCTCATCAATTACAGGCTGTTCAGTTACATCCTGTGTAATGCAGGGTCACCCTATGGAGCTTCTATATAACTGCAGACAAAAGGCCCATTCTCTTCCATATAAGCACAAACCCAAATTAATTTTGAGTCAGACTTGGCAGGATTTCTAATTTCTGTTGCCCATGTTTGTTAAAAAGAATGAGATTAATGAATAAAATTATTTTATAAGAGCGCTGACTTACATCCTAAAAATGTTGACTCATTACAGCACCCATTCTATGGCTCATTTTGCACATGGAAATCTCCTTTGTGTGAAGCCTTGCCTCCTCTCCTTCTAGTCCTGATTTCAGCCCTTGTCTGGTGCTGTTTGATCTCACTCAGTGCCCACTAGGTCATGTGCGTAAGCTTTCCCATTGATTCCAGTGGTTGACCTACTAGCCCCAGCATACTTCATTATGTAAAGAAATATTAGCAAGAAATTATTAGATGGATAGTCTGAAAGTCATTTCAGCGTTATGCCTGGCTGTTTGGCTACATTCTCTCTGCTTTGTACTTGTACTTATTTCCTGGGGGGATTTCTCATATATTCCATTGCCTAAAGTCAACCCTTGCTCTGATCTGTCACATCTACACTGCTGTTTGACTGACCTGGTCAGGAGGGAATGCAGGGGAGAATACCCTGGTTTCTGGCTATCAGTGGCAATAAGATGGGACTGACTCAGGCCTTCACTTGTCAATAGTGTTTTTACTGAATTCCACCAACAGCTGGAAGTGCTCAACTTTTCTAAAATCTATGCTAAGAGCATACTGTATGAGCTACTCGAAAATAAAGGTAAGCAGCTTTAATGAGCACAGGAAGAGGCTAATCAGTGAATTTTGCTATTGATTTAAATGGGAGTAGAATTAGACTGATTCTCCAGCTGAATTTTAAATGCTTGGTATTAAATGTTTTTGAAATGCAGAACTACTGTTTTTGCACATATAACCCACACATCAGATACCTTCACCTATTCACAAGAATCACTTATTGAAAATTAGTTCTCTGATAACCTTTTACCCTCACACAATTCGTGCAAAAGCAGAGTCAGCAACAGGGAAGAACTACCAAGTGCTTTTAGAAAGCTATTAGGATAAAGCAAGCTCTTGTGCAAGTTTCCTTTTAGGCCTTACATATATGAATAACTCATGCTGCTGCTGTATTATGTGAGTATTTCTAATATTTTCATTTCTCAGGTAACCCGAGGAATCTATGCACTGAAATACAGTAGGGGGTGTGTGTGATGTTGGAGTGATCAGATCAGTTCATACTTATGAATTATGTATTATTCTTTGTTTTAGCAACAGTTTGATACTGGGGTTGTCAAATATCAGGAGAGAAAAAAGCAGCCAACCCTGTGAAATTGTACAGAAATTAAGACCTATTCTAACAGATGATTTCCTACAACTGCACTCATGGAAATTGTCAGGTATGCAGCACAGATTTGCTAAGGTTGGTCACGAGCATTGTTCCATGGACTTCCATGGGACTGCTGTCAGTAGATACTACCTCTGCGCATAGGAAGTACAAACTAAATACTAAGATTAAGTACTGAAAATGTTTTGCCAAAGGGAGAATTACTATGTGCTTCAGCTGGAGTCAGTTTATCCACTGTAATGTCATCTTAGTGGATTATTTCCTCTACCAATTCAGAAAGACCAAAGCAGGCCTTGTTAAATACAGATTACTAACTTTAAATCCTGCAGTGCTGCTGCAAGAATATAACTAGCATCTTCCAAAGATTTATTATTTTCCCAACATTTTGTGATAATTTATTTCTGAAAAGTTGGATACTGTCATTTCAGAATCAAAACTGCATGAATTTATTTCTGAAAAGTTGGATACTGTCATTTCAGAATCAAAACTGCATGTAATGCCCAAATCCATTGAGACCTTTTGAGGTTTCCAAAGATCTACTTGCTTATTTTCCCAACTGAGCAAACATACTTTTTGAATGACTTTTCATCAGTTTTGCACAGTAGGGACAAAACTTTTTAAGGCTACCAAATGCACTAAGAATATCTCATATTTGGCATCTTTTTAAAGCTGTATCATAGTAATAAGCCTTTGTATCTTGCTTATAAACACGTGAAGGTAAAGACCACCCCTAAAGCATAGTGCAATTTCATTTTAGGCACACTTCTAACTATTACTGTTATTTTAAGTGTGATGTTCAAAAGAATCAAGGTTCTCAAAATCACACTGTCTGTCCACGTAACTGTTGTTTTGTCCTTGCTCCTCCCAATAACTTTTGACTGATTATAAGAAATGTGACAGAGGTAGAAGTCACACAGATAATGAGCTTCCTACAAGTGGTAATAAAAGTAGTTGAGTAGATGACAGTGATTTTATACACAGCACCTGTATGTGCCACAGCCAAAGGAAAAACTGCAACATAAGGTCACACAGTTCAAACACAAGAGAAACCATATGGGGGAGACACTTGTAAATGCTCTAGCTAAGACAGAAGCTGCAACCAACACGCAAGGCATACATCCTGAGAAAAACAAACTGCATCGGTTCCAGTATTTCTTAGAAAAGGGCCTCTCCTTCTTACAGTGAAACTATTATCAATGTCTTGAATGGAAGCCAGACTAAGTCCCTAATTCGTAAATTCCAACAAAAGCATTATTACCTGTAGCATTAACAGACCTCACATCATAGTGAAAGCTAATTTACGGTTATTAAAACAAATTGAGGCTCATTCTCCTTATATGATTATATAAAAAATAACAATCATGATAAAAATTAAAATGTTCAAGAGTGAATCTGTATATGTGGATCATTCGATTAAACGTGAACCCTGTCTTGGGAGGGAATCATTACGGCAATTGTTTTTCTCTTCTTGATGCTTCTTTTATAATTCTAGTTACTTCCAAACCTTTTTCCCGGTGTAGCCTCCCTCCTTTTCCCCCCACCTCCTGCTTAGTACCATTTTGCAACCTCAAGCACAAACACCTCTACCCTACATAGGCAAAGAAAGTTGGCTGCAGGTAAGATTCCTGCTGGCCCACACACCTAGGGGAGACAAATGAAATCAGAATACATGAATAAGTACCAGACTCAAAGCTTTGCCTGAAGTGTTTTGCAAGATTCATCGTACTCATCTGTTCTCTTCCTCCTGTGCTGATCAGCAGAACCCTAGGGAAAAGAGCTTAGGTCAGGGAAAATGAAATATTGCTGTTACTGTGATGCCAAAAAGTGTTTACTAGGCAATGAAGGAAGCCTTAACCAGCTAGGCTGAGCATGCTTTTAATTGGTGCTTCCAAAGCATAAAAGCAACCAACTTGTCATGACAGCAACAAATTTTCAGACAATTTAAAAATGGCCATAATGAGTTGCTTTCAGGCTAGCATCTTGTATATATTCAAGTATTTTGAAAACAAATTATACTCTTGCCAGTCCTGACAGTTTCTAAACTAATGCATATATATATATACCCCCAGAAGAAACCTCAGAAAGAACAATCTGTGCTCTTATATCCACAAAGTGCAACAGACACATGTCATAGCATAGTTATCATGTTGCTGTAGAAGCCCCAGCAGCATATTCTTTAACTTTGCCAGTGATTAAAATACTAACTGTAACATTGTAATAAAAAATTAATCACAGATGAGCAGGTAACACTAAACATTTTAGGACCTGCTTTTCCTTAGCACTGGAGCTCTTTTGTTCTTATAAAGAAAAGCTTAAATTGGTAAAGTTGCATTTTGCACCTTTTAAACAATTTGAAGGCTGCTGAAGGTTTACTGGAGATACATGGGATCCTGCACGGAAAGCAGAAAGCACGCTCTGCTTTAGACACTAGTCACAACACAAGGTTGTGGAAATACTGATGCGCTCACCCAGAAAACAGATTAACACTTCTCAGCCAAAAAATTGAGAGGAAAAAAGATCCTACGGAGAGGTGAACCTACAGACTCATGCTACAGACAAATTGCCAAATAAAGGGTGCACAATCTATTAGGCAGAGTTAGACTTCACAAAATATGAACAGCATAGATTAAAAACAGTGGTAAATTGAAAAATAATAACTAACCCAAACTAACAACTGAACAATATGAGACAAAGACGCAAAACTGACAGCCATCCTGGTAGAAAAAGGAAATCAGAGATGATCAGGTCATGCAGAACTCTGCAGCGGTTGTGAATAAGCAGATTACTATTCAGAGCACATGGGGCTAGGATAAAGCTAAACCCTCGAAGACATTTCTCTTCACGGCATTTGTTTCCAGTCCCTTTGTTTCCCGCAGGCACGTCTGGGACTCTCTCAATCCCTCTGCCTCCCCAGCCGCCGTGCGGGTCCGTTTTGTCTCTCTCTCCGAAGATGTGCGCCCCCGCCCCGGGCCAGGCTTTGCCCGGGCTCCTTCTGCTCTCTCTGGGAGTTTGCCTGAGGGGTCGAAGAGTCACAGCCACGGGGGCGAGGGCAGAGAAGGTGGTGGCTGCTAGGGGAGCCCCACGTGCGAGAGAGAAGCGGGGTGGGGGGCAGCCTGCGGGGCGGCAGATAGCGATGAACCCGGGGGGCGGCCAGGGAGATACGGGGGCGGCAGTGACCGGGGCTGGCGGGGGAGCGGGATGGAGCCCCTGAGGCCGGGCTCCGGGAGGGCGCGGGCGGCGAGGTCGATGCACGGCCCTTTCCAAAGCCCCGCCGGGGCCGCCGGAGCGGCTACTGCAAGGGGCCGGGCGGCCGCACCGCTCCCCTCCGCGCTCGGGAAGGCTGCGGCAGGTAGCCGCAACCACCGCCGGCGCGGACTGAGCGCCTCTGCGCGCCCCGCTCGCCCTGCCCCCGCAGGCAGGGGAACCGGGGGGAGGGCGGCAGGGGTGTGCGGCGTGGGGGATTAGTGGGACGCCGCGGCCCCGCCTTCCCCCTTCGCATCCCGGGCGCGATGAGAGGGGGAGATGGACCCAAGCCGGCGGGACTGGCACCATGACATTCGCCGGGTTCATCGTGGCGCTGGTGATAGGGACGATCCCCGGAGCCCACGGGCCGGGGCAGGTCTCCGCCAGCCTCCCGGCCGCCCGCCACCCGNGAGGGTGCGCGGGTGTCTCTGCGGGACCGAGAACCTCACCGGACAGCGGTGTTCTCACCATCTGGCATCCGGTTCCCTGTCGCTAGAGGGGACAGGGAGCGGGGGGGGACGGACACCTTTTGCCAAAGTGACAACAAGGGCTTTTCTGAGAGTTTAAACTTCTGTATCAGCAGATACATCGGAAATACGAAGGTCCTATATTGTTTTATTCGGGCGCTATTTTAATACTAGGTAAATTGCGTTAAGAAGCTGCGCTGTAAGTATTCAGTAGGCTCAGTTAGCAAAGACTTGGCATTCCTCTTTTTGTAATGGAGCACGATTCTCTGTGAAGCACTTGGTCTACAGAAGTTAAGTGGCAGAAGGAAAAGCAAAAGGATGCCTTGCTCTACATGCAAATTGCTCATATATTATCTCTTGCTTTCTTTTTTCCCCACATCTTGGGTTAATAGAGTTTGCAAGTTAGCACTGGTGCTTGAGGACATCTGTGAACCCAGCCAAGAGATCTGTGCTTCCTTCCCCCTGCCACACTCCTAGCTAAACTCTCAATGACTTCAGTGGAAGTTTTCAGTGTGTAAGGACTGAACAGCAATTTCAGCATTCAGCCCTTGAACTTAACATTTCATCAGTGTTAGTGTTAAATATATTTAGGCACAGTCTGGTTTTGAATGACTTCACATTTGCTTCTGCATTGCTCTGGTATTATCTCCTGCCTAAATAAGAATTATGCCCTATTTCCATCTATACTAAAAATGATCAAGCATAATTGTTGCAATGAAAGTAAAAATTCCCTTCTTTGTTGCCCATCTTTTTACATATTTTGTAATATCACAAGGTCAGCAAGGAAGTTGACAATTATTATTAACAATTTTGTTCTTATGGTAGTTGTTTTGGGGTTAGGTTTTTCATTAATTTAATTTCAGGTCTCTGAAGAGGATTGTTATCTTTCTCTTCTAACAACAGCCCTGGAAGGTGTGTGAAAAAAAGATGATAATTTGAACAATGTGATAATATTGGTATAAAATATCATATGAAGAGCATATGGATGCACCGAGGTCCATATTGATCATTTATGCATTAAAAAAACGAAAAAACCAAACAGCTTCCAAAGCTGTGTTCCAAGTCAAATGTCATACTCATTCAAGAAGATAGAATGTTATGCATTACAGATGTTTCCCTGGAAAGAATACCAGGCAGCTGATGCCACAGAGCAGAAAACAGATAACTAGATACAGATGAAAAAAAATCCAAAACCTTCATACCCTTTAACTGGTCTCAGTTTGGGGAAGGATCCCACAGTTGCTTCTTTGATATAGCCCATCATATTTATAGCTTTTTTCAGAATTCTTCAGTCTGGTTCCCAAAATACTTTGTGAGGACTTGGTCTAATATGTTACAGTGAAGAAGAATGCAGCATTTTATTGCTAAGAACCCAATCTTGCGCTTACTAAAGTAAATTCCAGAACATGATTTAAGGAAAAAAATGCCAAAAATACTGCATGGTTTGGGTTTAGCTGTGTTTTTTCAGTCTTTTCAGAATGCTGCTTTTTTTTTTCCCCAGAAAAAGGAAATCCAGGTTGGCCCCTGTTAAGAGGGAGGACATAGCTACTGAACAATAGCCAATGCTTTCCAATTGCAAGGTCATCTGCTTCTGCTGGACTCAGTGGTAAACTCTCAGTGACATCAACAGGGCAAATGTCTGTCCAAAAGCCTTCATGAAGGTGATACGAAAGAACTGTCTGTGAGATGACTTAAGGTGGAACATAAAATAAATCAAGCCAATTGCCCAGAAATAAACATTATTTTAACATTTGTCCTGCAGTATGTTCCTTTCATAGAAGAAGCAAAGAAATGCAAGCAAGGCAATGATATGATGCAGTTTATAGCTAGAGAAGGACAGACTATTCAGAGATAAAACTCACTGCTTCTGTTGCTTTAGTACATGTACTAAGGAAGCCCGTACTTAGTTGTTAAGACACCCATAATAACTAAATACAATACCATGTTCAAAGCCTTAACTGTAAATCTCCTGGCTTTTCTAGTTTAAGTATCAAGACTTATCTGCAAAGTTAATTGGCTAAACTGTGTGCATGTGTATATATTAAACTGCTTTATATTTAAATATTAACAATGAAAAATTAAAAAAGAAAAAGCACCTTTGCAGTTGTACTATGTGGTACCAGTCTAAAATCAGTTTTACAGTTTAAAATAACAGAGTTTGGTGTTTCATTTCCTTCCTTCTAAAATGAGAGGCATCTGGGTAATATGATGCCTTGAAAGCAAGTAAACCAAATACAAATATATATAAATTATCATGATTAACCAAAGAAATCATAGAGGAAAATAAATATGAGAGTTCTCTGTACACAGAGCCAGCATAAATCCAGCAGAATTTAGTTACTGCTAATAACAACTTGCCTGTAACGTACTCATGCTTCGCAAAAGAGGCCTACCTCAGTACCTGGAAGCAACTGCTGCCACACAATATTTATGTGGCCTGTAGTTACAGTGTTCTGCATGATATGTTGTTCATGCTATGTTGTTACGTATCTAATTTAAAGCTCTTTGAGAAAAGTCCATTAACTTTTTTTCTTTATTTTACAAAGGGGAAACTATGCATGAGAGGGTAAATGTCTTTGCCAGAGGTCACACCTCCAATCAGTGGCAGAACTAGAAATAAAATACACATCTCCAGAATGGCCAGATTGTAGGGTCTTTCCATTTTAATTGCTTTTATCACAGGGTGATTCCACTAATGCCAATCAAATAATGCTTCACTGAACTTTTGTGAAGGAAGACTCAAGCCTCAGGCTCACAGTCTAACCACTAGATTATTCTCCCTACCTGTTATACTACAGTCCAGGCAGTTGATGGAAGGTCTTTTTTAATAGCATAGGGTTAAAGAAAAAAATACGATGACAAATTAAACATGAATGTCTGTATTTTCCTTCTAAGAAGCAGCTTTTCTGGAATCAGTCTTATTACAGCTGCACAGCATGAGACCCTTAATTTTCTACAGCTCTGTACCATATAAAACAACAGCAGTCCTTCAGAGACCATTACATTCCTAACACTTCAGTTTATTTTTTCAGAACCTTAACCATTGATCATTGACATGATGAATCTCACTGCTGCAGAGGAACCAATTCAGCACATTACACAATATATACAATATTTATGAAACTTCTAATATAAGGATCCCTGGGTATGCAATACTGCTATCTGCTGAAGTTCTCAAGATAGTTCTTAAAAAGTAGTTCTGATGGATGCACCCTTTTTTTCAAGGTTAAAATACTAGGACAAAATAGTTATAATTTTAGACTAAAAGCAGTGCTCAGGAAAGCAATGGACAACAGCATTCATTGATCGCAGTGAGCATCATTCATAGTTTTGCTGAAGTCAACAGGATTAATTTGTTTGATTTTAGCAAGGCCTAGTCCTGGAAGGGAAGAAAAGTTTCCATTGATCTGAACTGGTGTTAGATTTGACCTCTACGACAGGTAGCTTTTTACAAGTACCTCATGGAACCCAATGAATTAGTTTCATTCTGAAACGGTGATACACTCTGTGTTACATACACTGTGCTATGCATGGTGAATCATTCAGTAGTGTTCTGAAATACTGTGAGTTATAATACGGTTACATGGGATATACAGTGTGTATCAATGGGAGACCCTCACACTTTATGTCAATTTGGACTTACCTAATTGACTCCAAGGCAACAGAGGAATTATCAGTGCAGGGCCTTTCTGTGGCACTATCCCATGTTGGAACACCTTGGAAATGAAAGCATAAATAAAATATTTGTTGTTTTTACAGATTTCCAAAATTCAAAATACTTATTTTTCTTTGCTTTAAATCTGCAATTTCAGAGCACCAGCGTGAAAGGCATAGGAAACTTCTACTTCTGATCCCTCTTTTCCAAATCTACATTTACAGCCAAATTACAAACCTTTGAACACAGGTGTTTACAAAGAAACTACTGGCACACCTTTAGCCAACACCATAAACCCCGCTGCTGCAGCACTTACACATACAGCAGAAGTGGAAGTGATTCCCATTCTATTTGCAATTCAGCCACACACAGCAATAATGCTTGTTCTCAGTGAAATGTAGAAAATAAAATAGGGTTTGAAGTTACCCAGCATCTCTGGCCATGAGAATGGTATAGGAAAAGAGGCCAAGCACAACAGCACAATTCCTTTGAAGCTCTTCTGCTTTTTGGAGTTAATTAGAAGTTGGCTGAGAGTTTTTCCTCTCCCTTTTTTCTTGTGTGTCTCATCTTGAGCCTATATGGCAGGTGTTGCCGAGCAAGTCTCAGCAGCACCCACTGGATATCCTTACTTCCTTGCATTTGCAAGTATAACTTAATCTCTTTTAAACAGTGATAGCAGATAGGAAAGACTCTGACTTGGGCAGATACCAGGGCAACTAAAATTA
The DNA here is from genome assembly GCA_013400195.1 of Aramus guarauna. Classification (NCBI taxonomy): domain Eukaryota; kingdom Metazoa; phylum Chordata; class Aves; order Gruiformes; family Aramidae; genus Aramus; species Aramus guarauna. Next base: position 665,310 of record VXBL01004075.1, on the reverse strand, counting down.
CCAGACTGTATGTAAACAACATGAATTGACCGTCCGTAACCTCAGCCAGAACATAAGTAGAAGAAATGCATACATAATTTTTGAGTGTATATAAATGAGTTTCTGTTAAGACAGTAGCTTTGTATTCTTCAATATAGGGCTGAATTAAGTCTGTCATAGGACCACAGTACGTGTCCTAGAGCTGCCTAGTAGGCCCACTTTGTGGTCCTGTGCCCTTGTTTCTAAGTCTCGTGGGTCAGTTCACCTCTCCTCATCCTTCCTCTTCCTGACCAATGCTGAGGAGGGCACTAAGAGCCATGGGCAGGATTCTTGTACTCATGTTCCCTGGTGTTGAGGCAGTGAAGGTTTGATAAGCACTTTAAGCAGAGGCTTGACACTGCATTGAGTTGGTGGAGAGGGGAGACAGTGTGAGTTTCTCAAGAGCATGGCATAAAAGCCAGAGTAGATGTTACTGCATTAGCTCTACTCCCAACATGTTTAGTTATCGTCAGTAACTAAAACAGCCAAAAACTTTAGCTTAAAAAATTGAGATGCTACAATATCTACAACTCCAGAAACCTGGAGCCTCCAACACATACACTTAAGCCAGACCTGTTTTCTAACAAATAATTTGGATGCTCTTCTCCAGAGCTTCTTGTGCCCTAGGGAGAGCACAGAAGGAAGCCCCTTGGGCACACGTGTTGAGGTGCAGTATGAGCTTGAGGTATGAAAACAGCAGTAGGAGACTTAACCAGTGAAATTAAGAATTAACCAGTATCCTTTTAATCATGCTAAATATTAGTTTTCTTGCTGCCTATGAAGCGAAGAGTGCTTCCTGGTAATTTTAACAATGTAAGTATCTTGTAATTAAGATATTAACACATTCTTAATTACAAAGATTGAATCATGAGTAATAAATAGATACTTGGTAATACAGCATAAACATACATGATGGCAGATAATGTTGGTCATCTTGCAATTCCCTATGATCAATCTACACATGAAACACAGATCTGTGAAGTAAGAGTTTTATCTACTGGAAAGAAAATACAAGCTACTGAAATGAAAGTCTGTATTTTTAAGTTCTGTTATGTTTTATGAGGTATCCATGTTACTGTAACTAATGTATCTCTTGTTCCAATAAAATAACTACCAGGGGTCTGAATACCGCAACATTTTGAGTAAAGAACAGAGAAATAATTTTGACATTAGTGTGCTCTTTGACTTGTTTGCTAAATAATTATGACTCATCATATGATACAGGTTGATACACACTTCAAAGAGCATATGAAACAAAAAATACTGTATCACTTTAATCTTGTTGGATACAGTGCTGAAATACTGAGCTAGAAACACTTAGACTGGACTTAGAAAAATATATCAGAGATATTAAACTTTCAGAGGGTTTTAAATTCTGACTTTTCTTTCAAAAATGGTTTTACTTACTGTTTTGCTTGAGGAGAGAATGCTGGATTTTGTCCTGGATGGTTTAGGTTAATCATAACTGTAGGTAATCACTACTGTCCTATGAGGAGAGTAGTGATTCGATGCAACCAGCATGTTAGAATTACTATACCATATATTCCATTAACTCTATTACACAGCAAGCATAATAAAAGGTTTAGTATTAGTTACATGCAAAAATGGGCTTTTAAAAATTTCTTTCTAGATTAACTAATCAGGTGAAAATTAAGAATATTTTAAATTTGTTACAAAATTACCTTTAACAATCATCTTGTGTGTTTTTTCTTCTATATGATAGAAGCTGGTTCTTTATCATATTTTCTTGCGAGATGAACATTCTGTTAGGAATGCTGCTACCTTTCATAAAACATTGGTGTTCCTATATGCAGCTGTAAACCTAGAGCAAAAATGCAAACCAAAATATTTTTTGAGATATTAGAGGAATTTTTTAAAAAAATCCCTCATTTATTATTTTTATCTATGTCTTTTCCCACAGGCACATGAAAATAAGGCACTGTCCCTTCCAGTCATTTTCCCTTCCTTACTAACTGATAGCAGTAGTGTGTTTTCCACTTCAATAGGGACCAGACGTCACCCAGAGTTCTTTAGGGGAACGGGTGGCAAGGGAAAGGATGTTTTCTTTATTTAATAGCATGTGTCCACAGTTAGAACTCAGTGCTTTTCAAACTTCTTTCCTGAGGCTTCTACCAGAGATGCAAAGGGTTTCAGATTTCTTTCATTTTTAATTCTTGGGAAAAGAGCTTCTGATGTACACAAGTTATCTCTTGTGCTATCTTTTGCTCTGTGTATGTGATTAAGTTCTTCCACTGTTGTCACTGGGAATTCTGTAAATACAGAAATAGGAGTGAGCCAAATTCTGCCACGGAGACCTTAGAAGAGAATGTTATTCTTCAAGTACTCCCTTATTCAAATATTTGAATAGAAATATTGTGTAATGTGTACTCAGGAAACACTGTATTAATTTCAGTAGGTGTCATGCAGAACTGTATGCAATCACGTATAAAAATAAGCTTATTTTTGGAGGTGACATCTTCAGAATTGCTTTCTGGTATGTCAGGAATCACTTTGCTATGACTGCAGATGATGTTTCAAGTGAAAATAATAGTCTATACAAAGTCTGGTGAAGAGTAGAAATAAACAGAATTCCAGACTCTGTCTGTATGTGACAAAAAAAAAAAAAGAGAAAATTTTTAAAGACAGATGAACAATGTGCAACATGTCTACAGTATTGTTATAATTAACTCATTAATGATCCTCTATTTGGAATGATAGCTCATGCTGTAACATGAGTTGAATAAATTTTGTTTGTAATTTACCGCACAATAAGTTACTGCTGAGAAAGTAAACAGGAGGCAAAAAGGAACACACAAAACCAAGTTTGAGGTTAATTAATTCCTCGAGTTATTTGGCAGTCATTTGGCTTTGTGGTTTTGTAAAATATACTGAACTAAATTAAAACCAGGACACAATCTAAGTGAAAGTTGAGAAGAAAAAGTGGATCTACCTATTATTATTATTAATTAATTTTTAACACATACATGAATGCATATACAATGAAATGCAGGCACAAACATTGACTGTTTTGTCCTGTTGCTAAAAGCCCTGCAAACTGGATGATGGTGTAGCTTCTGATTTTAAGCAGATCACAGAACAGTAGCAGATGGATTAACTGAGATTTCAGCCAATACTAATGCATAGAATTAGGCTATGTTTGATAACAGAAATATATCCTTTCTTGTTGAATTACTGCTCTGTTATGACTCTTTGTTCTGCTTCTGTAGAGTTATACCTATGACCAGCTTTTTCCCACCTTTACCAGTGGCACTTGGCTATCTTCAACAGCACATGCATCTGGCATCTCAAAACTACTGTAATAAAAAAATGCAAAATCTCTTAATTTCTTTTTTAGTTCTGTTCTATAGCTCTCAAGAAGCAGACTCTTCTTTTTTTTCACTTCTTTTAAACAATTCTTCATGGTTTTAGCTTGTTTTGTCTGAGAATTTGGTAAAGGCCTCTCATGAATTAATAGAACTACATCCAATGTTTTACTGTCCAAGAACAAGTATGAACAAATGTAAAATAAATTGCTGATATCCATGATGCATAATGTTACACGTGTCAGATCAAAAGCTATGCAATCCATGTAGTTGTTTTTTGATTTAAGTTGGATGGAATTATGTGGAAGATAAAAGTATAGCACTCATAGATATATACTTTTTACTCATTGGGGTAGTGGTAACCACATTTGAATAATTATGTGTAATCTATACATACTTTTTTTCTTCTTGTTAGATCTTTAAATAAGTTGCAGCATCAGAAGGATCAGAAATGTGATGTAATTTTGGTATAAGAAGCAAAATGTTTTCCTTATGTAAAAAATAAGGTGATCTCCTTTTGTATATCACTGTATAAGAATGTTAGATATGCCAGAGTGCTTCATAGAAGCAGCTCCCCAAAAGAGCACAAAGATGGTAATAAATGAAACAGCAATTCTCTCTGCAGAGGGAAAATCAGGTTCGGAGTCTTTTGAGTGTTATACGTTAATTGAGCAATGGCATATCTTGGAGGCTTTATTTTTTTATTTTTTTAACTAGGGTCAGTGAGACTCCAGGGTGGCAAGAATGAGTTTGAAGGTACAGTTGAAGTTTATTTGAATGGAATCTGGGGAACAATCTGTGGGAGCCATTGGGACAACAATGATGCAACAGTCGTATGTCGACAGCTTGCACTTGGGTAAGTTTCAGTCTGAGTAAAAATCAGGCAACTTATTTTAATGATGTCTCAGCATAAAGGACAATCTATTTTGCAAATCCTGAGGGCTTTTAGTTTTTGATGATTGGTTTTTCTGTTTGAAATTTGTTGAATGCTGAAGTTGTCCTTCATTTTCTTCAATTGTGTTGTATTTCAAAGGGGTTGCTGTGAGAATCAGTATTTCATATGAAAGCTGCAAAAGGGATCTGAAGAGGAGCAGGCCAGGCTAGATGCTTTGCTTTCAAAGCAAAAAGTGTGAACAGGTCAGAAAAGCTTCGGGCAAACAAAAACTGCTTTACTAGACATCCGGGAGATATCCACAAGGGCAGAAATATGAGGTCTCATCCTGATCTCATGTATGTAAATATCAATTAAGAACAGCTCCTGTGAGTTTACTGAATCTATAAAAATGTCAATGTGGCCAGAATTAGACTCTGCATGGGCTCCTAATCATATGAAAATTCCTGGTTCTCAGGAGCATGGGGTTACCCCGGTAATTGTTCTATCCTGCCAAAAAACATCTGGGACTCACATCCTAGGTTTTTGGAAAATGTGGTATTTTTGTTGTGCACATCTTCATCTAGCTAGATAATCTGTGTGGTTTACTTTCAGAGTTGCACATTGATAACAAAACCCAAAACCAGAGAACTTCTGCAGCTTTACATTTCTATGGAAACACTGTACAGAGTTACAGTAACATTGGACAGGTTGAAAGTCCCTGCACTGTCCTTATTGACCACTACTTCCCACTGCTGTGAGAATGGGGTTAATCAACAGGACCTTTAGCATAATTTGGTCATTAAACTCTAGGTAATGCCTATAGTGATACTGCAATTGCCATAGGAAGATGAAACTGAGGTAAGGAAGAAAACACCCGTACCAAAAAGGAGTTTTAAAAATAAAAAAAGCTTCTAAAAAAATCAATGCTGTTCAAGTTAGTAACCAAATTACTTGATTATTCCCCCTTAGCACCCTACTCAGTTTGTACTTTCTCAATAAGCCACAAAGTACAGCTGGCTTTACTGCCTTTCTAACATTTCTTTCACATACCAAAGCAGTGATTTTGTTTGCTACAAGCAGTAAGGGGCTTTTATAGCATACTTGCACTGTGACATTCCTAATGATTATTCCACTTTTTAAGACTGCTAGCCACAACTAAATCTAAGCTGGTTTATAATGTTCAATACTAATCTGGACAGACCATGCCAACTTACAAAAATATGAGGATTAGATGAGATAAAAGTTCAGCCATCTGGAGACCGTGATTTTGCTTAAGACTTGAGCTGTCTACGTGCAATGTCTCCTTTCCTCATTTTCATTTAAGTTCTTTTTGCCTTCCATACCCTAAACATTTCAGTTGAACAAGACTGCTATTAGCAAAAGTAGTTCAGTGATATGGGTGAATGGTTTGATCTTTTCAACAGAAATGGCTTAAATCTGAATCCAGGCCAAAAAGCCCCAAGCAAACACTAGTTGAAAGTTTCTGTTATCATGAGTGTTTGTCAGAAATTTGTATCTATATACCACAAGGTGAACTCACTAGTTATTATTGGTGCTTTTCGGGTGCTTCCATCTATCTGTTCCTTCGATTTTACAATATTCGGGCTTTGTTTTTAATTTAAATCTGTTGGGCGTTATATGGAAGAAAAGATAGCTCAATAATAGTCACTGTAGATTCAGTAAAGGAAGGAAAGGAAGCTGTTTATAGATGTTCTGGATAGACAGGAATGGCTGAATAGAGAATAATGGACACGGGCCTGATCTAATTGAGTATGAGGTGGTTTCACTGCTGCACGGTCACCAACCATACTATATGACATGTATGGGCAGAGCACTGGTACATTTTAACGGGGTAAAGGAGAGGATAAGGGTGAAAGGCCTGTTAGCATTACCTCTCCTGGAAGTATAACTGCAGTGGGATTCATAGTAGATTCACCTATGGACTGTGGACTCTGTGTTGATTTTTGTAGTTAAGAACTGGGAGAACAGGAATGTAACTGGCCCTGCAGCAACACAGGGCATTGTGCTAAAATATCCCACAACAAAATGGTGAGAACTGGGTTACATCTGTAACTTTTCTTTGTGCAGAAGACAATGCTGAACTGTATGAAAATGTGATGACTTTACACTGCTGAAGAATGCCCTTTCTTTTTAACTCCAAAATTTATATATGAGAAAATCTTCTACTTCCCCTCCTCCCACTCTAATCTCCTATCCTGATTATTATTCTTACAGTGAAAAAGGTACAGCAAAACACATACCATTTTCTGGACTGGGCCTTATTCCTGTTTACTGGAGTGAAGTGCGTTGTCATGGTGATGAAGAAAATATACTGTTATGTGATAAAGACATCTGGCAGGATGGATCATGTCCTCAAAAAATGGCAGCTGCTGTCATGTGTAGCTCTTCCCTAGGTAAAAAAAAATACATATGGTTTGGTTAACTCATCTTACTTAAATACAAGTAGTATTAATTACTCATTATTAAATTAGAACAAAATATTAAGACTTCTTGGAACAGGAAATTAAACAGATTGAGTCATCGCACCATTAACTGTTTCACATCCCTCTATGCTGTGCAAGCAGCAACTAGCTGAACCACTTTTTACCTTTCCATAATCAACAAGCAAATTACTGCTTTGAGAAGTAGGTTGTGAGAAAGGGTAAAGCAGCAAGAATCTCTGGCTGTAAAAGTAGCATTGTTTCCCCCACATTTTTAAAGAAATATTTATTAATTTATTTGTCTACCTGGAGGTTGTTTTTCATGGCTACATATGCTACATGTCAATTTGTTAGCTTTTCTTGAACAGCACAGAGGAGCAGCAATTTCATAAACAGGATATGCCACCTTCTTTGGTACAGAAGTGTTGAGATTAAACTCCTTACTGTGAACATGGATGACATCGCACAAGGAATTGCAAAGTTTTTGCCCTGTTCTGCATACATTTAAAACGGATCCATGTCTTCCTAGCTGAAGATTGCTACCTCACACTCACTCACACAAGTCAAAATGATATTGTTAGGAAAAAAAAAAGTATTATTAATGTTTTTAAGATATTTCAGATTATCTTAATGAACATGATAAATGGCAACTAAATGGGCAATTATGCCATCAGATGTAAGATATTGCTGACCTTGAGGAAGGCTAGGCTAGCAGTGCTGAGGAGCTGGCAATGGCAATCTCTTCAGTTGTAACCAAAACCTCTACGGCTGCAGCCAGTTCTGTGCTGCCTTTCCTCTCCTACTTACAATCCTATCCAAAGGCAGATGCATTTTTGTGCTAAAGCTCCACTATTCATGAAGAATATTTTGATAAATAACTTCTAAACAATCATTTTAGTCTTAATAGTGTAGAGGGAAAGGAGAATCTTTTTAAGCTAAGACACAAGTTGAAGGACCAAAGCAAGAGAAATAGTTTTGCCTAAAGAAACTGCAAACTATAAACTTGCAAATTACACTTTTAGATCATAAGGTTTTCCTTCTGTTTATGCACATTTTCACCAGAAAACTTTGTTTTGCTTAGATAAATGTATTAAAGAACTGTTGCCTATTTCAATAATGCTGAAAGGAAGTTTATCAGTAATTTAGAGTCCAGGATATCTGAAATTAATTAAATTGATCCTGAGTTTCGGCAGACTAGATGAAGCTTTCACATTTTGCAGGTTCTACAGCAACTAGCCTTTTTAAATAATTACAAAAAACAACATTTCATACTAGTGAAATAGTAAGATGAAATTGGAGAAATGCCCTCAATTTTTTTTTTAAGCCAAGAAATAGATGAAATTGTAGCATTAATTGGTTGGAAGGCCTACACAAAAATTAATCACATTTTAAATATATCAGATGTTAGGTATGGTGAAACGTTAAAATAACCTTTTAAATACTATATTATTTTTTTAATATTGTTTTAAGCTGTTTCAATTATTACAGCTTTATGCAGAAGTGATACTTTCAAGATAATTTCTTGCTGGACCAGAAAAGGGCTAATGATTTGAAAAGACCAAAAATGAAACCGTACCTTAGAAATGGGAAAGGAACAATACTTACACAATCAAAGTGAGACTCCACAGTCAATGAGATTTCACTGCTTTGACTGGAATTACCAAAGTAATGAGAAAACATGAGGATGAATTTCTACTTCTGTGGCAATTAAATAATTTTTGCCTCTCTTCAGATTTTAACCTCTGGGACCAAGCCTATACAGAGGCAATTTTGCTCTTACTGGTAGAAATCTGCTTTACTGACTGCACTATTTGGCCTTACAGCCCTAAGTATCTGTGAACACTGTGACACTTAAGTAACTCAAGATCACTGTGGTTACTTGTCTGTATAATATTCAGCTGAGAATTCCTGTACTGAGAGTAGAGCTTAGGGGAACTCATTTCTAAGAAGTTTAATTTAAGGTTTTCCATCTAACTAGAAAAAAATAAAGTGTGGTTCTTGAGTGATGTCAGAGAAACCACTAAGCCATCTTCTTTTTTCTTTACTATCAGGATAAAATTTTGGGAAAGAAATGACCTTTTCCTATATTCTGTGTTTGATCACAGCCTCTGTCTTTGCTCCGATCCGGCTGGCTGGTGGGAACAACGCTCACGAAGGAAGAGTAGAAGTCCATCATGCTGGCCAGTGGGGGACCATCTGCGATGATCAGTGGGATGATGCAGATGCTGAAGTTGTCTGTCGGCAGCTTGGCCTTGGGTTTGTTTATCTACATATTTTCTAGTCCAGCAGCAAATCAGGAGAGTTAGTCAGATACATAGCTTGGAGTTGTCAAAAGATGCGTCTTTAAAATTGCACTAATACTCTGAAGCAGTAACTAAGTTTGCTTATAGAAGGTTCAGATACGGCACTATTACTTTCAATTCCCTGGTACTTTGATTTATAGGATCCGCTCTCCAGTGTCATATGATAGGGGCAGTTTTGTCTGTAGGACAGACAAAGGATGTGTCTCAGAACAAATGCTGACTTTTTAGTGAAAACTCTCTACAATTTCAGTAAAGTTGCAATCGAAAACCCTAGGTGAAGAAAAGGAAGTTGCTTTGACTGTTAAAATCATTACATCCATTTTGCTGAAAAGTCTAACAGCCTACTTGCTTTGGCGTAAGAGCACTGCTTTGTCAGAAAGGGTATGTTTTTTGGCATGCCTGTGAGAATCTCTCAAGATTTGTTTAAGTCATGACTCTCTGAGGATTGTCAGTTTGCATATAGTGAGTAGAGATCTGTTTGAAGATTTGACAGTTAAGCTTGTCAGTGATTCTGTCTGAACTAAGCATGGTCCATAACATAGTCACAGCAGCAGAACAGGATTTTCTTGCTCCTCTTCTGAACAGCCAGGGGCGATTTTGATACCACACAGAAGATAAGCATTCAGTATTTGAGGAGAGACATGGCAGAAGTGGGAGGCAAAGAGGAAAACTGCTGGATCAGGAAGGAGATGGGGACAGTTGGGATGAAAGGCTAGATGGGTTGAAGAGGGAAAGAACTAGGAGCAAGATGCAGAGAAGATACTAAGATGTAAACCCAAGGAGGAGAAGGGGATTATATCTGAGACAGACTGGATGAGAACTAAGCAGGTCAGTGCAGAGGAGACTGGAACAGAATTTGCCTATTCAACCCTGCTGGGATGATGATGAATTAAAAGAAGTGGCATTGAAGGTAGCAAGCTTTGTGGTATAAATGAGTAGCCCCCAGAGTATACTTGTTTTGTAACCTGAAACTGAGGCCTTGGATTGCTGGTGCCATCCAAATTAGCTCAGAAGGATGAGAACCGTGCCATACTCACAAAGCTTCTAGATCTCATGGTCAGCCACGTGGGAATCAACATGCTCCTCTGACATCAGTTTTTAATTTCTCCCCAGTTTATTTTGTGCTATGTTTCTATATTCCTGTACATTTTCAATTGGGAATACCTAATATAAAGTCTATCTTCTTACAGGATTTTTCTGCTTTTGAATTGGGCCACTATCAATAAGTTTGTGGAATTACTAACCTACGCTTTACATTTCTGTATACTAATGACAAAAGTCATGTTCTTACCCTGCCTCCTTACTAAATTACACTAAAACATTTGATTACTTATATTTAATGTTCAGAAACTGCAGTTCTGAGATGCTTCTAATTTCATTAGTTTTTCTGAGTAAATAAATTGTATTAAGATGGTGCTAAGTCTTTCTTAAATGTGTCTAGAGATTGACAGAATTTCTCAAGTAATCAAGATGTCCTGACAAATGGCTCATTACTGTGAAGTGAAATTTTACCAACCGTGGCAGTAGACCAGTTACAAAGTACTAAAAATAAATTTGCATACTGTTAATCCATCTGGAAACATGCCACAAATTTTAAAAGTAAAGCATCTCAGTAAGTAGCTTCCCACACCCTTTGAACTTTTCTGTAGCACTACTATAAAACTTCAGAATATTAATCTACCATTAATAGGTAAAAAATGATAATTCATTTTGTTATTTGGTTTCATAAATACTTTTTCCATGATACAAATTACCCTTGTTATAGTAATGGGATGTGTTGTCTCTGCTTTATTGGAAATCCAGAGAATCTTACTAGATTATGGTGAAATTTGTTTTCAACATTCAGAGAAGTCAACCATTATCTCTTTCGTTTCAGCCAGCTTCTTAATGAATAAGGATTTTTTTCCTAACATTTTCTATACAGTTATACCACCATCAGTATTAAAAAAATACAAGAAACAGAAGCTACATACAAGCATTTTTTCTTTGTGCAAAGTTTGTATATATGCAAATACTACTCAATAAACTTAAATGAAGATAATATATCTTATATGTATAAATGTACAAAAGTACAATCTTCTTAAAAACTACCTGCAAACCAGGCTTTCTGTAATAAGCCTATAATATATTTAGGGTAATATTAATAAAAATAGGTATCCTGAAAGTAGGCTCTTCAGTCCATATTTATTCAGCCGGAAGTGCTGAGAACTCACAGAGCCTATCCTGGTACATCAGAGCGATACACTGGAAAATCTAGACATTTTTATTTATTCAAATGCTTAAATACAAATGGGATACCTAGATTTGAAATAAGTATTACCCTTAGTGTATCCTATGGATTATATTTTCTCAGTTTACTGTACAGTCATTCACAATTTCAACCAGTTCAAAAAGCAGCTGTTTATGAAATATAAGAGATGGAAGACTTGGCTTTTTCTTCCATTACCAGGATTGCAAAATACAGGTGTTCAGTAAATTAATGCTAATATAAAAATGCATGATTACTTAAGAAACTAAAAGAAAGCATAGTAAGGGCAATCAGGAAATGTTTGCAAAGCTCAGGGAAAAATCTGATTTTCAATGTATTAAAATTCTTCTTGACATTGCTAAAGGGAAAAAAGTGAGCAAGATATCTCTTAATATGTTACTTGGAACTAAGAAGGTCATATGGAAGAAAAGGTAATGTCTAATTAAAAATCTCTCTCAAAAATAATGTACTAACTTCAGACCGAAGCTATGTGTTTTGCTAAAATGTTGCTTGCTGAGTGTTTGAGGATATTTCTGGTTTGCTTACCTGCTCTCTGAAGCAATCACAGATTATAACTCTTCTTCCTACTGAGTAAATAAGACCTGCTTTTTGATATTTTCCATGTTCTCCACCACTTGAAGAAGGCATCTTGTCGTCAAACAGTCTGAAAATTAACAGTCCATTTTCAAGATTAATGAAGCACATTAGCTTGAAAATAGTAAAACCAAATTGATTTTAAACAAAATGAAAATGCAAAACACAGATTATTTAATTTACCTTTCTTGTGTGTGCTTTTATTTACTGAGCACTATCATCTACACTGTGTCTACCATGAATTTCCACATCCTTCCTTTTTATAGAACTTTTTGTAAGTTTTTATCAGCCTCTTACTGGTTTTATTTTTCCCATACCCCATTACTGTTTACAAAGAATTTATATGATTGCTAATTGTAAATTTAGTATTGTTTTCCTTTTTAAAAAAAGCAAGAACAGAGATTGTTACATATTTATACAAAGCACTAGAAATGAAATCCACATCTATCTAAATCCATACATGGACTAATGAGTCACTGCCTTAAAAACATGAACTACTGCAACTTACATAAAAAAAAAAAAAATCACAACAATGTACTATTCTGACACACAGTCACAAAACCCATTTAAGAGTTTGAATGGTTACATCGCAAAACAGAATAGTCAGGACCTGTCAAGTTTTCAGTATAAGCTGAACATACCATTCCTGTTAGGTGTTACGTGACAATATATGACTGGTAGTGGAAAACTCTCTTTAAAGCAAATTAATAATTAGTATAGAGGCCCACACCCAAACTGTATGTCAATTAATTTAAAATAATCCTTTAGACAGGTAATTCTTTATAGTAAAAATTTTAGATAGACATTTCAATCTTACAAGTGGAAAAAGAAGACAGTTATGGAGAAAACTCCTGTAAAAACTCGACTGGATATATGAACAGAGAAACTATTGAGTGGAGAGAAACCAAACCATGAAAAACATTTACATATGAAAGATGTGGTATCTTAAATAGAATTGGAAAAGTCCTGATAGATCATCAAGTGTTAAACACTGCATAGTTTCTGCAATGCTGAAACAATGAAGCATTTTCAATTTATGTAGGTTTTTTGTCATAATCTTCTATGCTGACATAACAAGTATAACACACACAAGGCTAGTCACTGGTCTGCTTTCTGTTCCTATTTCTACCACTGATTCTGTGACATTGTCAAGTCACTTAAGAGCTCTTTGCCGTGGTTTTTAAATGCCTAAATGGGGAGCAATCATTTCTATCTGCCTTATCTGGGTATTTGAGATTTGATTAATGTGCTTTTTGGACAACAGATTAAAGTCACTGTAGAAATATATAGGATTATTTTTACTACATATAAACATTAAATAAAAATTAAAATTAGAATCCTCATACCCAAGCTGTACATCTATAATCTCTTCTAGGAAAGTTATGCTTAAAAATCAAAAGGGACAGAAAAGGCAAATCACATAGATACAAACCAATAGAAATTGATGTTCTAAGTACATTCAAACTGTGGAAGCAGTGTGTTTAAGTTGCTCTATAGCCTCAGCTGAGACTGAATCTGACTGTGGAACCACATCACATTACATGACGTCAGTTACGAGTGCAGCGGCTATTCAGGCAGTACCATCAGCTATTTCAGAAGCTGGATATGCAATGTTGTAGCTCTTCCTGCTGAGGCCAAGACTCTTCAGCTTGCTTGTTCCTGATTGTGTGTTTGTTAAATTTTGACAGGGGTGTTGCCAAGGCATGGAGCCAGGCTTACTTTGGAGAAGGCTCAGGCCCTGTGCTACTAGATGAAGTACGGTGCACAGGAAATGAACTATCGATAGAACAGTGTCCAAAAAGCTCCTGGCGAGAACACAACTGTGGCCACAAAGAAGATGCTGGCGTTTCCTGCACACCTCTCACAGGTACTTCAATTACCAATAGTGACAAATGCAGAGTTCACAGGTCTGCAAAGGGAATTTTTAAAGTTTGCAGATGCACAAAACCCCACAGTAATAAAGTGTTCTGGCAGTATCAAAATGAACCAGCTGTTGGCTATGGAAATATTACAGCTACAGAAAAACTCATTATTCCAAACAAAGCCTTGGTTCCTCAGTAACATGCTAACTGCCACTTATGATGTGGGGTGTGCCTTAACTGTGTATCACATCTCTCAATGGCAGTAAGCATTTCAGCATAAAAGCAATGGGAAATAACAGAATATACAAAGAAAAAGATAAGCTGTATATACAGTGAAATCATGTAATCAGAGCCCACTCATGCGGACTTGGCACATAATAAGAGCTTGGGGGATCAATATCTTGTGCTATTTCTCTTGCACTTAAGCAATTACATTATGCAACATTTCACAACTGACTGGGTGCCTTGTGGCATTTCTTTCATCTTCTCTACTACTAGATTTAGTAGTCTAATATTCTGATCAGATGCAGTAAATGCAATGTTAATAATTTGCTTTAGAACAATAATTGGACCTAAGAAAAAACTGATTCTTGTTTTTGTTTTTCCTTACTTGTTAATGACACAGATGGTGCATTAAGACTAACAAGTGGTAAAGGCGGTCATGAGGGACGCCTGGAGGTCTATTATACTGGGCAGTGGGGCACAATCTGCGATGATGGGTGGACAGAGCTGAATACACAAGTGGTTTGCCGGCAGCTGGGATTTAAGTAAGATTACTTGATATTAGATCTCTGACTCTTTGACTTGACAATGATGACAAACATTTACATGAACCCTACATTATTCAAGAGTCTGGTATTTTTAATATTAGCTGAGCGCTTCATAGAAACTACTGAATTAAAATCCATTAAAGCCTGCTTCCCTCAGTCTCCAGGAGATATTTATGGCCTCAGTTTAGGTAGAAGAAAAAACTTCAACTGAGGTTGTGATTCAGCAGTCTTTATTCACTGAGTTCCTTCCAAACACCTTTTTGGCTGAGATCAATGCATATGCTATAGAGAAAAACTGATTTGTTGTATTCTATTTTCCCTATAAAAGTTTGATCCTTCAAAATCTTTGCTTGTCGAACAGTCATTAAAAATCACAGACATTCTCAAGGTATAAGTCCTTCTGGATCTAGCTCAGAAACACCCACAGTCTGGCCCTGGAACACTGTTATGTATTGAAAAGCATGTTTTAGAAAAAAATCCCATTAGTTTCATACATTCACTCTTCACTACTTTTCCTACTGACTGTGTCTACAAAGATACGCTCTCACTAGGAGACTGTTGTCTTGCCTTCAGATTATAACAGCTCACATTTAAAAAAGAACTTTGTCTCATTTTTCCCCAGACTGTGACATTTAAATGTATGCATAGTACTAAGAACATGCTTTAAGTCTCAAAGTCAGAGAGACAGCCATATGCTTAATTGAAGGGAGGCCTTAACCAAAGGTATTACATTCTCAACTTTGTATTAATGTAACACTAATTCCTTAAAAAAACAATACCAAAGAAGCAGCATATGGTGCTGTCATTGAATTTAATGCTAACTGAACCTGCTCAGTCATGGTTAACACTGTTTACTGTTACTACTTTAGAAACCTTTATTTCTTCAGAAATAATTTATTTCCTTTCTAGTGCTTAAGTATCACATGCCCTCTGATCACCATGGACCAAACTGTTATGTATACATATATATATATGTATGTGTTAAACAGGTACGGAAAAAGTGCACCCGAGAGCTACTCAGAAGGAAGCTCTGGGCCCATCTGGTTGGATGATGTCAGCTGCTCAGGGAAGGAGACAAACCTTCTGCAATGCTCAAGGAGAGAGTGGGGAAAGCATGACTGCAACCATCAGGAGGATGTCAGACTCATTTGCCATCCAGATAATGACAGCCATAAACTCTCACTTGGTAAGGCATCTCTTTGGTAAAGTCACAGTATGAGTATTGCAGCGAGTGCAGATCCGAGCAAAGTACAGTATACCTAAGGAAGCTCAAAATCTCAGTATTTGGCAAATGCGTGCAAAGAAGAAACAAGAAGGGGGAAAAAAGCTCACTTTTCTCCTGAAGATCACAGGAAGTAATCAAGCTTTGTTTAAAGGAACATAAACAGCCAGAACATTAAAGATGGACACAAATTTGTAATGTAACAAAGTCAGATTCCAGAGATCCTGTTCTCTCAATCTTCACCAGATTTTAGACCAATTCGGCACTTCCTAATGGTATACTGCATTTCATTCAGCACCCTCCAAGTTCTAACTAACTATCTCACGCTATCAAAAGTTGGAGACATACCCAAGCACTGAGGAATATAAATAAACACTATATCCTCCAACGGCCTTACATTCAGACAATCCAATAAAAAAAAAAAAAAAAAGAGATACAGAGAAAAAGGGGAAGTTCCAGAGATAGCAAGAAGGAAGAGTAAGAAGCATGAAATTATTTCTGTATTACTATTGCCTACCATTTATATTGTGCCTGGGTGAATGGGCCCCACTTGCTAACGAGGACAGAATAATACAACAAACATAGATCAAAGAGCCAGTTCTGATGTCAGAAAGCTTACAAACTTGTATGAAAAAAGAATAAAAAGACAAACGAGAAAACAACTGAGAGAAACATACTAATTACATAGTGGCATTGTAGAATGAAACATACACAAATGACTTAAAAAAAATCCTAAATGCACATGTAGATAAAAAAGCATTCTGGCTATCAGATATGCACAGTAAAAATCACAGGGGAACAATGGGTTCCTCAGCAATTCTGAAAAAGTTTAATTTTTAAAATTTGCTACATACAAAGTTTGTAGCTTGTCAGTAGGTAGCCTTTCACAAAATTGTTGTTGATATTCTTTAGTTTAGCCAAGTATATTTTAGTTGATTTTGAAATTAGAATTATAACTACTGGAGTTAGATTCACAGCTTCTCCTGAAATGGAATGAATTTGTATGCCTGAGTGCCTCAAGTTCTCTGGAAATTACAGAGTGAAGCTCTATCCTGCAAACTAAGATGTGGATTTACTACATGACTTTGCTACCTGTTGTAACAACAATCAGCACTTCCGCATGTGCTTCTCTAGTCTCTCCCTCTTTACAGTCTTTTTCTTTATATAGCCTTTTGACCCTTTCACAATCCAATGAATGTTTTATGTTGCAGTACAGTTCCATTATGTGTAGATGATGTCAAATCATATTTGTAGAAAGAATTTTCTCAGACCAAAAATAATAGTTCAGATCATGACTGCTGTCTTTACAGATGCAAACCATCTGTGCTGCTTTACTCAAATTGCTAGAAAATATAATCTCAGCTGAAGGAGGTCTGGTTCAGTTAAATGCATCCATATGGTAACATTCTCACATCCCCCATTACCAGAAAGTTACATTAATTTTGTGCTCATAAATATATACATATATATGTACACACTAAAACACAAGAAGATGATACAACAATAAAATAGCTATACTGTCTCATTAATATCCCATGCCTCTAGCTGGGTAATATCATTTTCACCTAAATCATATTCTTCCAGAATAACACATCATTTTAACAAGAAATTGAAGACAGTATATATGGCATTTCCTACACCATTTCTGATTGGAAAGTGGACAAAGACTCTACTGTTACAATTTACTTCCCAGCATTTCAAAAAGCCTTTTTTCTCCCTGTAAGGATGAATTTAGTGGGAAAATATGAGAAATTAGTAGATTATATGACTTGAGGAAATACAGACATTAAGGAACACTAAAGATGAGATAGAATACACTACAATAACTACAGTAACATTTGTTTAGTATGTAACATCATGACAATGTAGCTAAACAGAAAGTTAGTGAAGTTAATTCATGTAACTGTGCAGACAGTATGAACTCCAGTATAAACAATATGTTTTAAATGACATTTGAAGCAAACAGACTTTAATTTTGTTTTCAGATCTTTTCTCTTTTAATTAATGAATTAGGCCAGATTTAACTTGCTGTGATCCAGAGTAAGGTTTGGTATATAAAAGTTATTCATACCTTAAATTAATCTGACTTAAAAATCAAATGCAAATGTCTCAAAATACATCTTTATTTAAGAGCATAATTAAGTAGTTTCTCATCCTTTCAGATTTAGAAAAGAAACAGGTTAGAAGAATGAGGAACAGTCTTTCCAATTATTCTAAAAAGAAACTCTCATTAGTGTATTATAGATTATGAAGTATGACATGCTAAAAGATTTAGAAGGTGATTCTCACTTAAACATTATAAAGAGACCTCAGAGGAATTCATAACTGGTTTAAGGCTACTTGCATGCTATAAAGGAATTTTAACATGAGAATCAAATTATTCAAAATGTAACTACAGGCCAAGGAGTGAATGACCATTATTAATTAAGTCTGACTAATCCACGTAAGTGAGATTTTGTATTACAAACATATCTGAATAAGCAATCAATTTAAATTGCTGGAAAAATAATCATGCATTAGTCTAGAATAACATGCTGCAGAACATTATGCTATCACACAAAATACACTACAGAACAGCATGCATAACAATAAGTAATTAACTGAAGTTCAACACAATGCTGCACTTTTTTGGTATGATAGTGGTTAAGAGGAGTGGTAGCCATGAGTTTGAGAATGGATTTATGAATTGAGATACAGTTAAATTCACCCATAAACTTTCTGCAATTAAAACGTGTCCATCTTGTATGGGTATCATCAAAGATATCTCTCGTGTTTTCTGCCTTTGGGGAGAGAATTGTTCTGTGTCCATTGTGGTCAAATTCTGAGTTATGTCACATATTTGTATGAAATGAAGGAACCAGATGAACTCTGAAGTTCAAACTAAGGTATTATTTCATATTTGTCTTGTAATTTGTACAAACTGCTTCCCTTTGCCAGCCAGGAAAAATATGACTACTTTAACAGCTGATATTAAACTTGTTGAACATAAACAACAGTTGATGCTATACACCAAACGTGATGAAAATGACTTAAAGTACTAGTTCTTGTTTCTGTTGTGGTGAGTTGACAGCAGCAATTTATTCCCAGGTCCTCCCATCAGGCTGATGGATGGTGAGAATAAGAAGGAAGGACGTGTAGAGATTTTTATCAATGGCCAGTGGGGCACAATTTGTGATGATGGATGGTCTGATAAGGATGCAGCTGTAGTCTGCCGACAGCTTGGCTACAAGTAAGAAAACTCATTAAGCTGTTTCTCAAGTTATCTGTTTGCAGTATCTAAAAATGTTAAGTTTCTGCAACTGAGTATCACCAACATGTCAGATACACCTTTTAAAACTTGTCTGTTTGGTGTCCTTTTCTACAAGTGTATTTACACTATTTGTGTAAGTAGTAGTAAGGCTATGTCTTCAAAAGGAATATTCATTAACTAGCATATCTGGGAAAAGGAATTTTAATATTCAAAGGCATATCACAGTCTGGCAACTGAAATGCAAGATAATGCTAATTATTAAATTTTTGGGAGGAAGTTAAATATTCCAGATGACTAAACTATTAACTAAATACTATATTTGTCATTTATGGTGCTACATGTCTATATGATATAAACATATTACACCAATTTTTACTTTTTTTTTCACACTTAGTTGCACTAATGTAACTGAGAAGCAAATTTGATTTAGTGTATCTGCTCTGTGCTCTTTGCCACTCGAACTGTTAATTTACTTCTTTCATCTTCTGTTTTCAGATTTCTAAACATTTTTTTTAAAGTTAGAGTGAAATTTCTAATTTGGAAAGAATGAGGGAAACTAATATTAACATCTAGACTAGCACAGATGATTATATCTTCTGTGAACTATGAGGATTCTCTGTTTCATTTCTGATTTTGTGTGAGAGCTCTGTTTCACCATAGTTAAGTGACAATTCTCATTCATATTACAATTTTTATATTGAATCATCTAGTCAACACAGAAAAACCTAAGGAACTGAAATTCTGGTGCTTTAGTGATTTGATGTAACAGTATATATAGAAAAACCTTCGGGAATTTAAAATGTCTTTTTCATTATATTAGCAAAGAAAATACAAATATTCAGAACCTAGACTTGGTTTACCACAGTCTACTAAAATTGTCTGGAATTTGGCTAAAATGTCAAGGTAATGGTTGTACTGTTTCAAAAAACTCTTGCTCTGTTTTCATTGAAAGGTATAATTTTGCATATTGTTAATATTGATCGTTTGCGAACCTTAATGATGACGACTTTGAAATCCATACAGGTTCTAACATAACTGTTAACATTTTTAATGAAATATAGCAACAAGTCAGTGTCCACTGTCACAAGATATGGATACGATGTCTGCAGATTCAGATGTGGGCACATCAGCTACTGAACTCCTAGTTTCAGGGTTTTCCTTTCATTTACTGATCTGGCTTGACTCAATGTAGCTTAGAGATTTGATAAAAATTTTACACAAAGGATTATGGCTTCGGCCTGCATGACAGTAATTTGAATAAGCTTCATTTAATACAGGAATAGATCTGACAGGAAAAAAACACCCTCTAATTAAAACCACTGCAATGTGTATATGTCATTTTTGAACTAAGTCGCTTAATCAGGCTTACACTACTCATAAGCAATTTTTTCTGGATACCTAAGAGCACTAAAGATATAACAACTATAGGGCAGACATATAAATAGCAGAACTAATATGAGCTGAAGAATATCCAGAACACTAGTTAAATACCACAGGAAACTAGTGAAATGTCTTGTCTGAGTGTATCTGTAAAGAAATTGGAGTTTAAGAAATACAAATCATGTTATCTATTTGCTGTATCTAACCATGTAAAGTCTGTTCAACCGAGTATCATCAAATTATGTCTGAATACATAATACATACCTTTTAAAAATCATCTGGTATTCCTTTAGTAAAGCATATTTATAAGTAGTAGTAGACTATGGCTTCAAAACTACAAAACTTGACTTGTGTTATGTCCCACTGAATCATCATTTTGTCTGCTTCATCCTCAGCCTCTCTGGCCTTTTATATGTCTCCCTCAGATGATCAAACTCAACCACTTATCCCCATCTTTTTTCTTTTTAAATCTCTGCAAGGACAGACAGTTGGCTGGATTCTCAATTTGTCCTGTCAGAACGTAGCGGGGGTTAAGAATACAGGATATAACAGAACACATGTTTCCTGAAGGACTAGGGATAGACACACTTTAGAAATCTAAAATTAGATTCCAGAAATTGGGAGAGCTTGTTGGAAATGCTGGACCTTGGTGACCCTTTGTCTAGACAGTTGCATTCCACAAACCTGACTATGCTGTTATGTGCACTGATGAGCTGGAATTGCTTCTGGGCCTAAGAGTTCATGCACACATCTTTTTGCTCAAGTTCAAATTATATTCAGTGGTGAATTGACTGTTCCAAAGCAAGGCTGGGGTTTCTGGGTTCATACACCTGAGCTTGAGGGTTAATGGATGTTTTTTTCCTTTAGAAATAAACACATTATGACCTTTTCCTGGGAGGAATTAAAAAAACATCTAATACTCAAGTTGACATCAGTTTTCATTAAGACTGATCACAGAACTAAACAGTATCATTCAATTCCTTTTACAATGCTATCGTTAATTCTAAAGTCTTTCCTACTGGGGAATTACATTCCTTGGGGAAAAAAAAAAAATCACGTATTTATGATTCCAAATGCAAGAAAAGACTGCTTTAAAAAGGAAGACTTTTGCAAGCAAAGGGTAAACACAGAAAACGGAGCAAGTTTTTCCTGTATATATTATTCATATCGTCAGTATTATCTGTACATTTATTTTACAAAATCCTGCTTTGGAACATTCTCAGCCATTTATTAGAGTTCATTCTGAGACTGAAACAAGAAAAATCCCTGAGTTGGCAAAATCACTAGGTTCAAAGCAATACTAGTTTTAAAGATGTCTCCATTAAGCCAGTTTGTGAAATCCATAATTGTAGGAAAAACGTAATATAAAGAACATTAGAAAGTAGCCCTACTAATTGGCTAAAACCGGTCATGAAAACGTAAAAATAATTAATAGCAGAAACTTTGTTTTTTTGATACAGAGATACCAAAACCAGGTAAGAATTTGCAACAAGTGCCTGTACTATCTCACTATTTTGTAATAGCATACATGGACACATCAGCTGTCCACAGAAATAGAGAGCTGGACATTTTTTGTTGTTATCTGTCATCAGAGTATCATTTACTAAAGAAAAATATTTGGAGCAAGAAGAGACACATTGCTTGTGACTGACAAGTTAAATCATCCCAAACTCATTAGGCAAAGACTGCCCTGTACTGGTTCCAAAGTCAGTTGAGGCTTTGGATTATCTAGTAAATACACACTAGCCTTGGAAATTAAAAATGTGTAAAGGACAGTTCACCTTGTCGTATCATCTCTGTCAAACGTTTTACGTGCTTCTCTTTCCTGGCTTTTTACAATTCATACATTCTAACCAACATTCCCTAGTTAGAAAACCTGCCTGCCTACCCTTCAATATGTGGTAAAAAAAATCCAAACAGGCAAGGCTTTCTATGTGCAAGTTTGAAAAAGAAGGCAGCTTGTACATGTTACTTTCATGTTTCAATTATATGGATATGGGCAATTGATGGCTGGATTCTTTGAGTTTGATCCAGCGACACTTCTAGTATGATGAAGCTTTGAAAATAATATGACAAATCAAAATTCCTCCCCAATAGAAAATCCCTAGCTGATGAAGAGACATGAACTCTTTATGCCATTCTCACCTATCTTCCCCAACACTGCAGGTATTAAAAAGAGGTATAAAAAGAGGTGTAAAGGAAAAGAAATACTTCTTGCCTAACACAATTTCATTCTCCTTCTTTACTCCAGCATTTCATTGTACATGCAGTTACCCTTTTGTATATATAGAAGTACTGTCCTTTACAATATGCAATTATAAAATATCCTTTAAAATGGAAACCTATGATATAGTGCAATATTTTAGCTATCTAGTATTCAGTATATTCTTATCACAATAAAATATCAGTAAATTGCTCTTAACTGATATGTAAACTTGTAGTTCAGACACACCTAGAAGTGGCTGTGGCTTCCTGCCCCACTGCTCTGTATAGCCAGTTTGGTAGTCTCCCACTTATAATTCTTTCTGACTCAAAGCATATACAACAAAACATCTGTTTTTTATTACGAAGCATAAGTAATTAAAAGTCTATCATAAAGTTCCTAAATGGGGTGCTTACATGCACAAGTCATGTTGGTTTTTTATTGCATTTGTTCATCGACTCCTTTATTTGGGAAAAAGGTTCATCATTCAAAAGAGGTCATTCACACCACTGACACTGCGGTCATTGCTGAAGCTGTATGGCGCTACAGACAAGCTATACGGATCAGGACTTCAAACCCTAATAAAATGTCCTAAGTCCAACATTTAAATACTTAGGTTTGATACTTAAACAAGCATAGGATTATCATACTGACCTTCTCTGTAAAGTGCCTTGAGGCCTACATACGAAAATGCTACAAAAGCACTAAATACTGGGTTCCTCCCAGGAAAAGGTGGGTGCTGAGACTTAACTGCATTCAGTCTTTCTCCAATTCACAGTTTTAGAACTCAGCTGAGGGGTGCACTTTAAAAATGTCGTGACAACAAAATACGTTAATAACTATTAACAGCTAACAGATCTGTAAATCATAGCTCCTACTACACTGCAAGTATACTGTATTTAACTGGCCCATCTTTCTGTGGGAGTCAGATCAGAACAAATTATTTTTAGCATTCACAGATGCTGATTTTATATGAGGATTAAAGAGATTATGAAAAAGCAGCTTTCATGTATTTTGCTGTATAGATATTTGTAATGCCGTTACAATGTAAAATACTTTGCATAGTGCCTTCTAACTAGATACATAAAAGCACTTTTTAAGCATTAATGAATGGTAGCAAATTTGTTACAGCTACTTTTTTTCTACATACCAAAGTAACAGCAGCAATGAGAAGAAAAGTTGTCATCAAGTGAATCAGTGACAGGTCTTGGAATAAAACCTCAATGTCTTTCACTACTCACTCTGAAATATTTCAGTTGAGTAAAATGCAGAATAATGCCTCAAAATGTTTCATTAAAAAATATGCTCTGTTTCCAGAGGTCCGGCTAGAGCAAGGACAATGGCATATTTTGGGGAGGGCAAAGGCCCAATCCACGTGGATAATGTGAAATGTACAGGAAATGAGAGATCCTTGGCAGATTGCATTAAGCAGGACATTGGGACGCACAACTGCCGTCACAGTGAGGACGCGGGGGTGATCTGTGACCACCTAAACAAGAAGGCCCTCGGGAACAGCAATAAAGGTGAAGCCTCATTGTGAGTGGCAGACTGACAAGTTTTGATGGGGAACTGTCATGGTACTAAGAGACACGTAAACAATCCCACCTCAGAGAGTAAACAGTTATTTCAAAAGAATTCTAGAAACAAAACTGGTGGGAGATCCTCTCTGCTTACACTGTCTGATCTTATTGCTGTGCCAGCTGTGCAACAGAATCATAAAGATTATTCAAATGATACAGGGTATTTGTCTACCATAGTTCACAGCAGCCAGGTTTCTTAAGTTGTACAAGGGACATGAAAATGCAAAAACCTAGACAGCTATTTTCAATTTTTCAAGGTATAGCTTATCTTCAGCTGAGGACTGAGACCTATGAGGTATGCCAAGCTCTGCTTCCGCTTACATGAAGTAAGGAAGAACCCTATAAAAAAATCCTACACTTGAGAGGCAGAGCACAAATGTGCAAATTGCTCTGTGATCATAGTAAAAAGATCTCAGCTAAAAAGAATTTCTGAGAGAACTGAGTGTATTTTCCCTGAGCAAGATTTTGTTATTAAAAACTACCATGAAACACAGAATAACTTCAGCCTTTTTTTTTTTTGTTGGGGTTTTTGTTTGTTTGTTTGTTTTGGTGGGTTTGTTTTTCTTTTTTTTTCCTTTTTTTTTTTTTTTTTATATTAGCTAACTCTCATTGAGGATTGGCTACTTTTCATTTTGCATTTAATGCTGTCTACATCTCCCTTTCTGGTTTAGATTCTCTCGCTTCTGTTTGTGGATTGAGGTTACTACATCGTCGACAAAAGCGAATAATTGGTGGGAAAAATTCTTTACGGTAAGTATTTGGTAAAGACAAGTAATTTTGAATATAAAGCTTCTAAGACATGTATTTGCCATAAGTGGTTTGCCTAATTTATGGGTTTATTGTGGGTTTGTTGTTTGTTTTTCTTTTGGCTTGTCATGAGGTAGAAGCAGAAATATACTCAAAGCAAACCTGGCAGGAAATTAAAAAATATTCATTGATAAATACTTGCAGTTTTAGTTGAAAATCTGTAGATGCTTATGGGGTTTGGTCCTTGATTGGGTTAAATATCTTGCTTTCAAAATAGCCATTTTACTTTTTTCCAAAGGGTATCTTGATATCCCAATGAAGCTACCTACACCAAAGAAAAGGCCTGGGTATGATTCATTGCCCAAGACCTGATTTTTCTTCACAAAATAAGCCTCGATTATGACACTGCTATAAAAACAGGCTTTCTGTTAACACTTTGTTCTTAGCTTTTAATGACATGTTTACATTTAGTTAATATAAACAGATTAAGTGAATACTACTACTAAATGCTACTATAGGAAGTATAGGCTTTATTTTCTTAACAGTTCTGAGTAAGCACAAAAAATATATATTCACAGAATGTTACAAAAGGGATTGTAAAACATACACTTATAGTATCATTACATGTCATTGGGCAACCTATTTCAAAGTACATTCACAGCATCAATCCATTAAAAAAAAAAAAGACACTGCCTAAGTGGAGGAGCTTCAAAGAACAGTAACAAGAGGGAGCCCAGAAAAACATTTACATGCAGTTACACAGAGCAAAGTATGATAACTTAGCTTAGTAAAGAGACAAATGAGAATAATAAACAATGCATTGTGCAGTAAAAGAAGATCAAGAATTATTGTCTCAGAATATGTGTACAGAGGACACTGGATGAAATGAAATGGTGACAAATAACGGATTGCACAATTAAGAGCAAAAAACTTGATCTCATAATAAATAAGCACAGGGACATTAGATGAAACCATAAGGTGAGAGAAATCCAATAGCATATTTAGAAATGCTTCAAAATCAGGAAGAGGAACTTATGAACACTATCAGAGAAGGACTCCGCCACAAGAAGTCATTAAGACAAAGAACTTGACAAAGTTTGAAAAGGAACTGGATATTTATATACATACCAGCAATTACCCCATTTTGGAAAGGCGTATTACATCCTATCTTCCAAAACTAAAAAGTGTCTAAATTGTTTTATGCTTTATGGGAAGTAAATTCTTCCACCTTACTTTAAAACATTTGGCACTGGCAACGCTGAGATAGGATGCTGGACTAGATGATCCTGGGCAGCTCTTGCACTCCAGCATACCTACTATTCAAGTTGACAGTAGTCAGAAAAACACCTAAGTGTACTTGTTGCTTATTCTTGGATGTTGCTGTTGCTCATAGGTGCATCTCTCTCCCTTCTGATTCCGTATTTTACTAATCTATTAAACCAGCAAAAAATAATCTATCCTGTCTTCATAGGCCTGCAAATACGCTTCCCAGATCTACTATACAAAACAGATGATCACAGGCTGAAAAAAGGTGCTCATCCATTACTTGTGGTTTCTACAGTTGCTTTAGACCTCTTAGTTTGCCAGCTTCCCTTTTCAAACAGCTCAGAACTGACAAAGATACTAACACAGACAGGAAAGGATGCTGGGTCAAGCTTTTCAAGAAATTCCCTTCTTTCCCCTCTCCAGTTCCAGTTGACAGGAAATTTCTGGTTTGTTGACTTGGGCGGTATTTGGCAAGGACCCCATAGAATGTATTTTTGGCACAATGAATGCAATCTGAGAAGGGAAAATTAAAATAATTGACAGTGGGAAGAAGCGCTCAGAGTCCTGGATACCCAAACAATCTGTAAAGTAATCTTGACCATTTTTTAATGGAATTTTGAATGTTGCAGGAATATAAAGGTATTCTCAACTGTTACTCAATAAATAATACTGTTTGCAAGCTATGTCAGTCAAAGAAACTAAATAGGATTTACATTGAAGGTAACTGACAAACTACCTTACTTTTCCAGTGTTGTACCCTGAACGCAATGTTTTATGCCCTCTGTAGGGGCGGCTGGCCATGGCAGGTTGCAATCCGACTGAAATCTTCTCACGGCGATGGAAGACTCTTGTGTGGTGCTACCCTAATCAGCAGCTGCTGGGTCCTCACTGCTGCACATTGCTTTAAAAGGTAGGTCTCTCTTCAATAGTGAAGTATATTTT
Organism: Aramus guarauna; assembly: GCA_013400195.1. NCBI lineage: Eukaryota > Metazoa > Chordata > Aves > Gruiformes > Aramidae > Aramus > Aramus guarauna. The sequence continues at coordinate 638,287 of VXBL01004075.1, read as the reverse complement.
CAAACTATTTTGTTGTTCTGGGTATAGGCAAAAAAATTCTAGTTCAAGCCCACTGAAAACTGTTCCAAAGAGTTAGCCTTTGGTTCAAAAAAATCCTACCAACCAACCTCCTTTCCCACCAAATAAAACAAACAAAAAATCCTAATACATTGAAATTATTCTGGGTGTCATCATGCACGAGATTTATATTCACAACTTCAGCATTTCCATGAAAAAATATAGACCATACTTCTTGATATTTTAGCACCGTTTTCTGTTCCAACAAAACCAGAGCTTATGGCTTTCAGGTTATAGTGAAGATAACTGAGCAAACTTCAAACACAGGGACTGTAATATTTCAGATTATTTTTGGTAATGATAGATATTGGCACTGACAGACATTTTTACTGTAACACTGCAGTGACGAGATGAACTGGGGCCTCAAACCCATTTTAGGGTAAAGCACTATTATGCATTTTGCTGAGTTTGATAGGAAAATAAATCTGTACACTGGATGCTAGTGAGACTGAGCTGTTTTGTTTATTCTTCACAAATAGACTGGAGCAACTGTCTTACTCTATTATCTCACAGTACATAAAGAATTGTCTTTTGCAGTCATCTAAACAAAGGTCCCATCCCCTTTAAAATGAATAATTTTCATTTTATGTAACTAAGCAGTTATACTGGTATAATTCTCTGACACTGGCATATAATATTCAGCTCCTTTTCGTATGTTTAGGAACTGCTTTGCAACTTACACTTCCCTGTAAATCACATTTGATCTACCTGGTCTAACTTCTGCAATTCTCGGTATTAAGCTACTGTCTAGCTTTTCTAAATGTTTTTTCCCATTTTTGCAGAAATAGATATTCTGTTACTGAGAATTCTCCTATTCAGTTTTTAAGATATCCCCTCTCCAGTACTTTTGTCATCAGGAATTCACTGCCAATGAAGTTACTGTAATATAAAAACACCAACTTGCACAGTAAATAAGTTGGTTTAATATTTTAAGCTTTTGACAGCAATTATTTCGTTGGGATCCTTACAAAAGGTTGCATTATGGGCGGATATAAAAGCATAGAAGAATGGCATTGCAGTTTTGAGGATATTTGCTAGAATTTGCACAAGTGGGCTGCAGAAGTTTTCACTTCGGACTTTGAGCACACTAATAACTAGAGTCAGATATACTTTTACTTGAATGGAAACTGTTATCCTTGCTTAGAGCCAGATGCACATCTTTTCATTTTCATGTTTCATGAAAATCATGAAGGACTTTTCTTGGTAGTATTTCAAGATGAAATGGTCAAACACAATAAAATTTCTGCCTACTTCTACTGATGTCCCAGTTGTTTATGCAGAACTACAAAAGCACTCTGGTTTCTATGATCAAAATTTATAGAAAATGGCTTCCTATTCCCCTGTTCATCACCTCTATAGTGATTACTAAGGATGCAACTTAAGCTCTTGAGAAAGCCTTTGATTAAAGGCTTGAAAACAACACAGTCCTTCCTTTAACCTCAAAGATCCACTTCAAGGAAAGAAAAAGGGACATGACAGAAAGCCAGTTAGCTTTTCTGTGTGCAAATCAGTATCTTAGTTACCCAATTCTTTGCATTATTAGAATGCTTTCATGAAGTTTGGTGAAACAAGTTAGTATTTGCTGTGCTGCTGCAATTGCAGTGCATTCTTAGAGTAGGCACTCCCCGCAGAATGTATTACCTATTCTTCCCAATGGCTTGCTTACATAGCTGGGGGTCCAAGTCATTGCTGAATGTGCTGCCAAAGCATGCCCATTTTGGACACTTTGCTGAACACCCACATGATGGGGCAGTGTTACGGATGAGCAGCATGGCTGCAGCACTGTACACTGTGATACTTGCAGGTTAGTGCAAGGGGTCCATTACAGGCCATCCTGAAACTGTTACATGTGGTCTCACGAACCAAAGTAGCGTTTTGCCCCAGATGTTGCATTTAAAACTGTGCAACCTAGATCTAAGCATGCAACTCCAACAGCCTGTGCATGCACTACTGCTTACTGTAAAAGAGAGAAGGCACCTTTAGCTCTAAGTTGACATTGGACAGACTGGGCTGAACTTCCTAATGATCTCTGAGTGATTTTAAGGGGCTAGGTTTCCAAGAGCTATCTATAGATCAAGCGCCTTCTTCACATATTTTCCACAGACAGACAAGAGAAAGGCCAGTATACCATTTCTCATACCCTGGAAATTGGAACACTGCTTAAATAACAAAAGTAGTCTCATCTGTACTATGGATAAAAATTAAATACAACTTTATGCATGATGATAGGAATTGTTTGCTGGTAGTATAGCAGCATTAATAGTTTCTGTAATTTCATAGACATAATTTAATTTAAGATCAAAAATTGTTTGAAGCTATTTTCCTCTCATAACCCATCCATCTTATTAGCAAGTGGTTCTGAGAGCTATAGAGAATTTTCAGGTTTATACATTAAAAAAATACTAACTTTGTATAGTTAGAAATATGAGGCATATAAAAAAAGGAAATTATAATGAACATAAGATAATTCTAGGAAGTACGGTGTTACTTGAACATTGTCCTGTTCTAATAATATAGCTCTTAACATGCTTCTTTAGACATTCCTGTGAATGCCCATGTGTACTTCAACATGGTCCTGGTAATTTTGTTTTGAGAACTAGGGGCCCTGAGGCACAGTGTAAGACACCAGAAACCAAAGTAGACAAGAGAATTCAAACTCATTTTTCTCAAAGTCAGCGTGAATAGCAAGATGAATTTAGGTGTGCCTTCAGTGTCAGTACATTACTTGACTGGCAGCAGGATGATATTAGCATGGTGGCCGATGACTAATCCATCTTCCAGTTGGCTGGGAAATAAACCTGACATGAGGTGCTAAGACCAACGTTGCCAGGTTGCTCTAGAACTTCAAGGCATGCCCAACCCAGCCAGAGGGGTAATACTCTGAAAGCAACATCATTTTTCCAGTCATGAAGCACTAACAGACAACTCCTTTGCTTCCACTCTTCAAGTGTGACGGGTCTGTGGTGGTTCTGTCAAAGGTGACTTTTTGGTGAGGAGGACTGGCCATCCCTGAGCTATGCTACTTTGCCTTTTTTATGTACTGAGGCTGTATTACATTTGGCAAATACCAACTACTACAAGGGAAGAAATGTAATTGTCTACAGATGAAAAAATCAGTTTAAGAAAGCTTTATGTGTGCGAGTGTGCACAGAAATATGGTAAAGCTGGGCAAACACTGCTCATTAAGCCTCTCATTAGAAGCCTTGTAGCTATTAAAGTTTCATACCTTTGCATGAGAAGCAGCACTTCTCATTCTATTAAGTGTTTAAAATCAGTACTTTTAATTAAGATAAGCTTTTCTGGATCTCCTTTCTTCATTATTCTGCTATAAATGACCATCATCCAGCAGGAACCTTTTAAAGGGAACACTGTTCCTTTTGTCAAAATCAAGAATGTAACATTAAATAGAAGCAGCAAGTTTTCTGCTATACTATCTGATATATGGCTGACAGGCACTAGTCATAAAAAACCTTCCTTCATGCTTAGGGTTAAGAATCAAAATAAACAATTATAAATCAAGTTCCTTTGGTTATTAAATCAGTTTAGGAAGGAATCGTGGTAATTTCTCATCTAAATTACAAATTACTACTATGTAGTACTCTGACTTCCATGAAGTTTAAAAAAATTATGAAAAAACCACACAACCTCTTCCCCCCTCAAATTGCATTAAAGATAATGGATAGATTATATGGTAAATCCTGTAACTGATGTTGTGGATAAGGTCTATAAACTAAAATGCAGAGGCACCCATTGCATTTAAAAAAAATACAGAAGAAAGATTTATACCATGTAAAATTTCCTTTGTCTAGTTGAGAGCCAGATTTCCATTGCACCACTGATACTACACATCTGCAAAGTACTGTGATTGTGTTATATATACAAAACCTATATGTCAATGTACACAGTGGTTAACTTAGATGGGAAAATATATTTTAAAGGTAAAAAAACTTTCCTAATCCAGAAACTATCAGCATAGCACTAATAGGTGATTTGCTGCACACATCCAAAAGTGTATCTGTAAATTACAAGAGAGTATTTTCAGTGACCTTCTGGAAATGTTTTTGGCAGATTGTGTCAGGCAAATATATATTTAATGCTAATGGACCTTGTACATTTGTATTTCAATGTGACACTCAGATGTGTACCAAAAATTGTTAAACTATTACTTTCAAACATTCAAAGATCATTATCTAGCAATAAATTCTAGGGTACAGAATCCTATTTATGATAGCTTTTAAAGGCAATGAGATCAACAGTTATAAACAATGGCTGTAGCAAAAATTATTAAACTATTTAATATTGCTTAACTGGCAAAGGAAACAGCATCATTTTACTGAACTTACTGGGCTCAAGTTGCTGTATCATTGAGATTCTTAAGTGGAATGTCATCATGCAGTTATGAAATTGGAGCACAAAAATGTATCTGAGATGTCAGTAACAAAAACAACTCTTGCATTTATTTTAGTGGGGGCTTTGCATTTAAGTTAGAATAATTCAAATGAAAATAACACAAAGTCATTTTAATGCAATAGTAAGTAAAGTGCTTTCTGTATCAGCTTCCTTTTCTAAATTACTCTGAGGAAAATAGATGTTACAAAGTCGGCTAATGCATCAGCCAAGATTGTTTGTAATCTCGCCCATGCAAGAAGTGACATCAGAGAAGTACTTAGTTGGCTGTATAACCCATCCCAGTGTTACTACACTCTACGTTCTGAGCATTACATCTGTTCTGTAAATAGATTTTGTAAAAGTGAAATGCCGTTTGATACTGTGCACCCTGACTACTCAGCTACCTGCCTCTACACTGGCCTTGTCCACTTTGGAGAGGGACACAGGAGCTGTGCTGTCAGCGTGTACATTTTATAGCTGGGTGTTTTATTCCTCTGTTCCAAGAGTTTCACATGGGACCAATGTATTGATTAGCTTATACAATAAAATGAGGCACCAGGATCTGTCAGTTTGGTTTTCACAGTATATTCAAACTGCCTTATAGTAGCATAGTAGCATGCTTTCTGTCAATCAACATTGTGGGTACTTCCATGAAAAAGTTGGCCAAAGCGATCAATACATTTGCTCTCGATTTGGTAGTTTCTCTTGCTGCAACCAATTCAGAAATCTTTAAACTGGTAGTTCTAGGAAATACACTACTCTGGATTGATATAAAAAGAACAAGTATAGGTTAGAAGGTGATGGAACACTGTAGGGTATGTTCTGCACGTGTATTACAAATTTCCTGTTGAAGGCTATGAGGGAAAGGGAGAAGTCAAAGGAAAAATATTTGGGTTAGCTTAACCAGATTTTTAAATAAATAAATGTACCCAACAGTACTCCCTTGTTTGCATTTTCCTGAGAAGGGATGTGTGTCCCGTAATCCAAAAATCTCCAAAGGCATGCACAGAAAATTGTTGTTTCAGCCACAGTAATCATCTCTAAGGTATTTACCATTTAGTCTATGATGTGAAAAGAAATGGGGTCATATTAGATGTAAAACAATTCTAAGATTTACAGGCCTTCTGTCACTGACAATAGGTGCTTGTTATGCACATAGGCTTTGTTTTCCTTATTATAACTTCAGTTAAGATGTTTTTATCAAGTTATGTAAGCCTCTAGAATTTCTCAACCAGCCTACAAAGCAAGCTTGAACACTGTTTTCATTTCAGTAATTATTTACAGCATCACAGTGATGTTAGTACTGAGGTTTTCATTATAATTACTGGCAGTTTGTGTTACCCTTACGAAATACATTTATAACGCAGATGCTGCTTGCACCTTTGAGATATGTGCCAGTCATGGCAGATGGCCACAAGAAACCTTGCCTGTGAAAATACACAAAAAAGGAACATAGTCCAACCTTAAACTTCAGGAAAAGTTTTTTTCATATTCTTTAGGACACACTTGAATGTCAATCTAAACATCTGAGAAAGCAATTTTGCTCTTTAAAAACCCTTTTGGTATCGGTATTTATATGAGCAATAAAAAAACTCGTCAAATCTGTTTGCATGCTTAGGATCTGACTCTGCATGAACCACCCCTATTTGTTTTCACCTCAAACTTAGGTATGGCAACAACACTTGGAACTATGCTGTGCGAGTTGGAGACTATCACACACTGGTACCAGAAGAGTATGAGGAAGAAATTGGAGTCCAACAGATTGTGATGCATAAAGAGTACAGGCCCGACAGCAGCGACTACGACATTGCATTAGTGAGGCTACAGGGGCCAGAGGAACAGTGTGCTAGATTTAGTACCCATGTCTTACCTGCTTGTTTGCCATTAAGGAGAGAGAGACCACAGAAAACTGCTCCCAACTGTTATATCACTGGATGGGGTGACACAGGTAAAAAGTTTTGATGACTTCCACCCACCAATCTCATTACCTGAGGCTGCTTATTTAAAAAAAAATAAATCAATAAATCTCAAAATACTTAAAATAAGAAAATGCTCAAAATGGAACAATTTTACTCTTTTTACATAGGGCAATATTTTCTCTCCTGATCCTTAAACAGGAATGACAACATTTTGTTTACTGAATTCAGTTTCTGTTTGAAAAGTGGCGATTAACCATGCCACTCCAAATCACAGAACCAGTCAGTAAAATGGCCTCATTAAGATTGACAAGCATGAATGAAAAGCTTATTTGTTATCAGGCACACCCTGTGCAGCAGCTTATCACCCCCTGCCTCAGAACGTAACTAACAGCTCTAATATATTTAAAGTTTTTAAGGTAAGTACAGTGAGTATTTTAGAAAGGTTATTTAAATACTTCAATAGAAAAATGGATAGCAAATACACACCTAACAGAATTTCAAATGATATTTTTAGTCTCCTTTGTTACCACTAACAATCAGCAGCTAGATTTAAATAAGAGAACATCTTGCCAAAGTTTACAAGAGCCGCAATGCAATCTGCAGTCCAGACTTCTGGAACAAACTAGTCACTTTTTAAATCAGTACAAGATTTTTCCTCTTCAAAGGTCTTTGTCCTTTAAATGTTTAACAAATTAATAACCATGTTTTACTTTCATGTTTTTATGGTGCTGAATACAGTGCAAGACAGCAACCACACTTGAGCCTTTGTTCCACTGACTCATTCAAACTGGCAACGAGACAAGGCAGCAAGGCGAAATATCAGTTCTTACATGTATTAATCTGTGTGCACAGATGTCTGGATCACTGTGCTACAATAAAGGGGATAGACTTGTAGGGTGGGTTTTTTTGCTAAAAACAATTGCTACTTCACTGCCAAGCTCTATCTAGCTTTTTACACAATTCACTGAAAGTTCTGCAATACTGTTAACTTAGGACATCTATGTAAGGAAACATTAACGAGTGCAATAATTTGCTTTAATTATGGTAAGAAATTACATCATTACAGTACTTCAGTTGAAATTTCACACTTACTATAAGAATCATAATTACAAGTATTAAGATTTTACTTTTAAAAAAAACCCAACACTGGCTTTAGTTAATTTCTCATGTTTCCAACCAAAAGAAGAGGTGCAAGCTATAGAAAAAACCCAAGTTATTTAAATCCTGACATTTTATAAGCAGAAGAGTGCTTATACAATGCAGGATTCACTACAGACAAAGAAAACCAAAAGACAGGTTCTGGTCACCCCCACAAAATGAAGATTCCTTTTGGTCAGGAGTGCCATTAGCACTCTGGTACATAGAAGTTACCAGGATTGTAAAAGATTCAAGTGACACTGCTGATCTCTACCAAAATACGCTTGTTCTCAGCAAGGTTAGCTCCTCAGTTGAGGGGACAAGCAAGCTTGTGTCTACTTACAGGGCATCAGCGTGACGGGTGCCTGGACGCTGTGCTTGGAAGCCAACAGAGGATGCAGCACCTGTCAGGCTGAGCTAGACTAGATTTGAACTGGTGACCTAGAAATGAAGTGTTTCTACAGCTTTAGTCTCTACTGCTCAAGATTCCCCAAAATAGCTTCCCCATTTAAGTATTAAGGCATATTTTCTTGTAGAAGACACAGAGTACATTTGGAACAAAACTAACTCCAGCCTTGAAAAGATCCAGTGAACAAAGGAATAAAGCTACATCCTAAATTTTAAGGTGTTTTTTTTAAATCTACATTCCATATTTAAAATATCTACATAGTATTTTAGTAGTATATTTAGTGCACAGTATATTTGTTCAGTATTTAGTTTTATTTTCAGTCATTTAATGACAAAACAGCGTGAATGACTGACAGCAAAAATCGGTTCAAATCACATTTATATTTCCAAGACTGATCACCATAATAAGACAGTAATTTGGGTCCTCTTTTCAGGAAGAGCTTATTCAAGAACATTACAACAGGCTGCCATCCCCTTACTTCCCAAGAGGGTATGCGAAGAGCGTTACAAAAGAAGATTCACAGGAAGAATGCTCTGTGCTGGAAACATCCAGGAACAGAAACGTGTTGATAGCTGTCAAGGGGACAGTGGTGGACCACTGATGTGTGAACGTCCAGGGGAAAGCTGGGTTGTATATGGTGTGACCTCTTGGGGCTACGGCTGTGGAGTCAAAGATTCTCCAGGTGTCTACACAAAAGTATCATCTTTTGTACCCTGGATAAAAAGTGTGACCAAACTATGAATGTCCGTAATGCAAACCAAACTTTATTAACAAAGCTTGAGGCAGGACAACTGGAACAGCACAGACAGTGCACAGCTGGGGCCCACAGTGAGTGGAAACAGACACATTTTCCTGATTCATGTGTTTTTCTTTTTGTTAAATCCAAGCTGTATACACACAACCTTTCCAGCTAGGGATTACTATCCAAACAAAATCCCTCTGCGTTAAGGAAGTTTATATATATATATGTGTGTGTGTGTATATATATCACGCACAACTAAGATAAGGGAAAAGTGATAGCAAGCTCAGAGTAACATTGGAGAAGGACAGCTGGAAAGTTCACGCTGAGATCCATTGCCACCAGAAGACTGTATTAGCTATTTATGCCCCAAGCTTCTCTAGAATTAATTACAGATCTCAAAATTAATCTTCAGCCTAGTTTATTTGATCAGTTCTTGACTGTTTTCCTATGATCTTACACTCAGTCCTTTAATTTTGACTCAGGTTTCATTAGCTAACGAGACCAGTAGCAGGTTGATACTTGTTAAGTAATTCTGAGTATGTATTAAAAGTTAGAAGGAAAGTATTTGTCAATAATCAGATCCCCAGCTATCCTGATAAATGTTCTCACAGCTTAGTGCGCATATAGTACATTCCTAAGTAAAACAGGTAGTACACTGGAACTTAGTTTCCCTGCAAACATCCTACACAGCGGCAAGAGCTAGATCAAAATTAAACATCCTCTTATTTTCTTTCCTCTAGATAAATGTAATTTGTCTTCTCTCTGAAATTCATAATTTTTAGTACATACAGCATTTCAGCAAGAATTTACTTTTCGTATTTACCACTAGCTGTCAGTACAGTATCAGACTAAGAGAAAAACATCCCAATCCTCTCATGGCTGGTTTTGGAGGGGCTTTTACTCAAGTAACACTTCAGAACCCCTGTCAATCCCGCAAGAGAAAGTTACAGGTGCGTACAATGCAAATACTGGAGATGTTGAGCAAAAACCTGTCTGAGAAGGTCTATAAAGTCTTAAACTACTCTCTTCTACAAGATGATATTTTGACAACTCTCTCTTGCTTATTTGCAACACTGGTTCAGACTTATCTTACAGGAAAGGTAAGAGTTAGATAGTTTTCAGTGACTTCTAAAGTACTTGCACACCTTGATTCCATTTAATTCCTTTTACAAATACTGTTCCCCATGCTATGAAAACCTTAATGGTTTATTATAAAAATAAACTGATAAAAAGTTACTCTTGATGTACAAGATAAATATAAACTAACTTACTACCCTTTTAGAAAGGGCCACCCCATTGAACTTACCACACAGAACACAGGAAATAATCACCACCTTAGTGCAACACTAACAGCTATCAGTCTTGAAAATACCTGCAACTAACTACAGCCAAGAGCGAGACAGGAAAGTTCAGTGCTACCTCTACCATCCCTGTTGATGGCCATTCTGACACTCTGCAAGTGTGCCCTACATATCACATTAACAAACATGCTTCTTAAAAGGACAAAATGAAAGCTCTGTGGGCCATGAAATGCTCCAGTGTGACAAGTGTAGCAGATGTGTGTCATCACATAGTGACTGTGCAAACTGTGACTACCAGTGACTGTTTTCCTGTTTCCTATCCCCAAACACTCTGGCTTACAACAGTATTACGTGACCTTTTGTGAACAAAGTGGGATGCTTGTATTTATGCTGTAAGTGGGCAATCATTCATTTCTGTACAGTTCTATGTCTCTCTGGTGTTGCACCAAATATCTAAGACAACTCAAGTTCCATACAAAAGTGGCGATGATATTGCAAAAGCCCATGTGATTGAAAATTTGACCCTTAATTTCTCTCCAATCTCAAACTTAGTTTTCAAGGGTCATGACTAAATATCTTGTTTAAACTGGTGCTAAACTAGTACACAAGGTGCTTTAATACATTTTAGTTTTCTGCAATTCCACACGATTTGAAATAGTTTTAAATATTTAAAAATGTCAAAAATCATACTACTGTGATGACCTATTGTTAGACCTATGTGAAATGCTCTGCTAGTGAACTTTAAAAACATTTACGTTTTTACTTATAAATAGTCCTTTTAATTAAAGGGGAAGTAAATCTATCAAAATATATCTACTTGTACCATCAAGGCTTTGCTATACAAGACCATTATTTTGAGACTTGTGGTGAAATAGGCTATGTAGCGCAATACATGCTTTGTGTACAGGGGAATTTATTTTCTTTTAGGAGTTGCACCACATTGCTACTTGGGGGGGAGGGGATCAAGTCTGCATACTAAATGTAGTAAACATTTCAATTTAGTACAGTAGTTCATTAGTTTTGCTCTTTTAATAGGATGCTTTATTAGATTTTAAAATGTTGCACTACTGTTTTCATGCAGAGAGCATGCCTTTTCAGTTTCTAACAGAAAATGCTCTTATGTTATGCCATTCTAATTTTTGTTCAATGAGCCTGATGATGTAAATGTATACAATAAAAACTGCCACACTGACTATAAGTTTTATACATTAATCTTGTGGACAATGTACAAGCAGATGCTGCAGGAACAGCAGCTGGGTAAGCTTCACGTGAGCTTTCTTAAGTTAAAAAGGGTGCTCTTGAAAATATTTTCTTCAAAGCATATAAGCTTTGGGCCATTTTCTCAGAGATAGAATTTGTTCTGTATGATGGAATTCCTAGTTTGTGTCCTTTAAGTTAGACCAGTTAGGTTGTCATAATGTTTATCCTACACTCTTAGAACTGCTTAAGAATTTTTTGACCCTAGTACTCTCCCCTTTGTTCAACATTTTAAGACATACAAGGTTGTAGAAATAAACCCTGCTCTTCAGCCTACACTAAGCATTTTTTTTGTATTAAGCAGGTGGGTCACAGTGTTAATGGTGGCATAAACTAAGAAAATATTGGGCACTCCTATTACCAGATTAGATGACCGTTTTAAATACTAACATGTAATCCGTCCATGTTCCCCAACATTGTGAAGGTTTATAGTTAGATGCAGTCCCTCTGAACCTCCCCAAGTTTTTTCCATTTTCCAGAGAATATACCTACAAATAAAATAAACGAAGAACAGAAGAAGCATTACTGTAACTGACACACAAAGCCTATTTAACATGCATTTATGTCAACCCTGTACAACTTCCCAAAGTAAAGGGGCACTTATCTGTAAGCCACAGATAAACCAAGATCCCATTTTATGATCATTCTATGGAGAGTATCTATAACCTCAGCTGTCTTATTTCCAGAAAAATTCACAGCACTGTAATAAGCTTATATTTAACAAAAAGTCAGTCCTGAATTAACGTTGTCCATCCTTTTCAATGTTACTGCAAGTATTTCATGCTTTCAAGTACTAGAATATTTATACTCAAGACCATTTTAATGCTGTTACAATTTCAAAGTGGCGATCGCAGAACATAACATACAAGAAGGCTAAAACAACTAGGCTCAAGTAGCAGATTCCAGTAGAAGAAACCACCCGGAAAACAAGAAGTTTGTAGTATCAGGAAAGAAAAATGTTTTTTGTTTGTGCTCCAGGCTACTCGGTAACAGCAAATGCAGTCAACTGAGGTAGGGGAGACCAGACCTACCTCGTACACATTAGATACCTGCTCACACGCAGTAGTTCCTATTCCATTTATTTACCATGGAACACAGAAACTGACCACGTAACTTCCTGTAAATGCAACACCGATCAACCACAAACAGGGAGAAGAGGACTTAATAGTTTAGAAGTAAGTATTTACCTTTGTAGCAATGTAAAGGAAAAAAGAAACTGGGATGGGTGGAATTTGGAGAGGTGTGAGACACTGGATGTAACTGCAGATGGGTGAGGGTTGAGAAAAATAAGGAGCAACTATAATGGTAAGAGCTAAGATGCAACAGGAATAGATTGGAAAGACAGAAAAACAGTTGTTTGGGAAATAGAAATTAAATGTTAAGATAAATCATGAAAAACAAGCCATTCTAAGCCAAGTGGAAATGAAAAAGCCACCTCTTGTAAGAATACCTCTATTGTACTCAAGTAATGAGGGAAAGCAGATTTCACTACCCTCTGTGCATGTGACTGGATGTTCATGGAAAGCTTCAGTCACAGAAAAGGCTATGTAACCTCACTGAGCACTCAAAACTACTAAGAGATACTGACACCAAACATTATAGTTCATTTTATATTTGACCATAATCTTGAAAATTAGTTTTTCCTTCTTGATTCAAACCCACTGTTTTATGTTTGCAAGTTCTAAATATTTGATGAACTCAAAATTGAACGTTCACAAATCTAACCTACAGGCCAGTTTATCCAGGGGGAAATCCCAGTGACCTCATCACTTGGCTCACGATGGACCAGCAGGATAACTACATGGTCCTCCTCTAAGTTACAGTTTGACACAAAAGAATCCTCTGCTATAGACAGGACAGTTAGTTTTCAAAAGGCAACTCGTAAAAACAAAAAAACAAACAAACAAACAAACAAAAAAGACAAACCAGTTATGCACTGAAATTGCTAAAATAGATTAAAAAGGCAGCTGCTGATAAAAGCAACTGTTAACATTCAAGGGAATTGGGGTAACACATCAGACTACCACATCAGTGTAATGCCATACAGTAGCTAAAAGCCAACACCAGAAAGCCAAAACTTGCAGATGTGTTCACTTTTTTTCCCCCCCTAAAAGCACTAAGGTTACTACAGCAGTCCACTCTTTTTAGAGAAAAGGAAATTCACAGTACACGCTCATGACCGTAGCTACCAAGCTGGGCAGCCACAAATTTGGAATCCTAAGCAGTATAGATGTCATATGATAGGGTTGTATGCAGAGCTATTTAGAAGGAAAGAGTAATCACACACCAATTAAGCAGGTGTAGTACCACTCATCATAGCTCCACAGAATATACATTCAGCTATACTTTGGCAATGGCAGAAGTACATGCTTAAAAAAAAAAAAAAAAAAAAAAAAGGTAGGTTTCCAATGACAGCTCCCTAATCTCCCTACTAGTCTATTCCAAAGTGTGACTAACATGACATCGGAAGTAATTTCCTCAGATCTAATCCACGTTGTAAATAAAGTCCACAATTCCGCCCCCATCCACTTCAAATAGGAATCCTTCCCCTCAGTTGCCAAGTACTTAGCAGTAATCGCACTGCCTACTGATCTCAGTTCTAGCTTTGCAGATTTTGTTTCCCAGTCCCTTCAAAGCCCCCGTTCCCCTCTAATTTTTCAGTTTGCAATGATTTGCAAAAAAAAAATCCTTATTAACTGGAAGATATTCCTTAAGAGACTGTGCCAGCACAGGTGGTATTAGTGAAGACAGTAAATTTACTTGTCAGTAAAACATGTATCTTGTTTGATTCTGCTATGACTCACCATCTACTGGAGCTCTTTATGTTCTTTTATTGAATATGGATTAAATAAAAGGATCCCTCAGCAACTGAGATTGAAAGACAAGCACCACTGAAAGGCACCATTTCTCTCCTGCAGCAGTAACTGCTGATTAAAATCATGTGACTTCTGGAATGGCTCCCAGACAATGCATCAGCCACAGTCAGCTGGGGCCTGAAACCACACAAGAGTCACAAGTGTAAGGCCCTGCTATCAAAAGCTGTATCCCTACAACAGGCAGATTGGGCATGTATTGGTAATTCCAAAGATCACGTGCAGGTCTGATTTTCGTTATCAGTAGTCTTGTAAGGAAGAAGCAACACTTGCAGTGAAAGTTGATGTCTCTTTATTGATTTATTGATACATTTGAATACTTTACATTGTCACATGTACTGAAACTATGACTGTACATTTCACATTCATTTTCTAGACTTCCCAGACTTACCTTCAGCTTATCCAGTACACGTGCACTCCTTGCAACCTTTCCAACACCCTTGAATAGCAGAAGAGCCACCACTGAAAGTGCACACATCATTGGATTTAATAATACTGCAGGATGGTCAGCCAGAAGACAGAGTATAGCACAGCCACTAAATCACTGAGAGCATGATTATAATTGCTTAAGACTTGGCAACAGCCTAAAGATAGGAGCAGCAGAAGATCCCTGAAAGCAGCACAAAAACAGCCACTCATCCTAATTGTATTTTTATTTGTGCAGAAGCAGTTAAGACTAATTTCAGGCAGAGTAAGCTACATTCCAGCCCTTCTTTGCAAAGATGAGACGGACTGCAGAACACCTCATTCAGGCTGCAAGTCTGAACTGAATTTTAGAAAGCTGTTAAGTCTTAAGGGAGATTAAGACCTAGCATAAAATTAGCTTTTGCTAGCTGTGCTTGAGAACCAGAAATATTACTGCTTTAAAAGGCATCAACTCCAGAAGATTAGACAGATCCACCCTTAACCTAAGTTAAAAACTAAAATTCTAGTCACAACGACTCCTAGAATTCACATGTGGCATTTAGCCCCATCTTCCGTCATCACAACTCAAGAGTATTTTTCCCCTGTAAAAACAAGTTTTGAGGCAGTTTAATATTGCTACCAGAAACACATACAAGACAGCAAACATCACTGAACAGTACGATGACCTCCTAGGAGTTGTACACTGCTCTGAAACAAAGCTCTTTGTATCAACTTGACATCTCCCTCTGCTCCTGCAGTTGCAGATTACTCTTAGTACTTCATTAAATCAGAAACATGCTTATTAAAAAAAAGACATTCCTCTTGTACAGATGTCCCCAAGAAATCTGTGGATTCCAATGCCTCCAGTTTGGCAGGCAAAAGTACTGATAACGTATGTTTTATCATAATCCAGTATTCCTAGCATAGCTTATACATCTACACCCAAGCCCAGCTCATCCTAGTCACACTGACTTATGCACTTGGCTATGCTTTTCTGCCAATAAGACACACACAAACGAAACATGCTTTAAAAAAAAACCACCAACCCTATACCTTGATTTCAACAGATAAGCCTCAGTAGCTTAAGTCATCAAACATAAATTATCAAATCGGTAGTATTCCCGCCCAAAGCTTCAGTTCTAAGAACTTATTACGTAACACATAATCACATACTTTTTGGGGGAAGGATCTTCAACGGCAACAGATGCGTCTCCGTACCTTCAACTTCTGCGCTCCTGAGGGGGAAAAAAAGGGGGGGAAGGAGGGAAGAGAACATTTTAGAGCTGGGGTCTAACCGCTTATTGACGAAAAAGGGGAGAAAACAGCAAACCAAACGAACAAATAACACAAAAAGGGGGAACGGTGAGCCCAGTCCCACAGCGCCGCACACCTCGGCCGACTCAGCCTGTTACTTGCCACAGTCAACAACTAATACCCAGAAGAGGGTAAAAGTTTTGCCAATTAGCAAGGACTTGCTATTCCATGCCTAGGAAGGGAGTCAGCCACGGGCGGCAGCCCCCATGGAGTCATGGATCACCCCTCTCCACCCCCGCCACGTGGCGGCCGCCATTTTCCCTCCCTCATCCCGGCCACACCGCCGACCTAAAGGCTCCCACCCACCGCCCCTCACCTCACCTCACCTCACTTCACCTCACCACGGGGCCCACCTGCTGCTCTCCCCGTTCCTCTACCGCGGCGGCTCCGCTCGGGCCCAATGGCGCCTGTGGAGAAGAGCCCGCCGCGGTACCTCACGGCTGCGCGAGCGCCCGCTCGGCAGTACCTCTGGCTCCGCCGCGCGCCGCCTCACACCGCCTGCCTGCCAACGGTCGCCGCACGCGACCGCCAACGGTCGCCCCGCGCGACCGCCAACGGCCGTCAGCAGCAGCCACGCGAGCGCCTCAGAAGCCGCGCGCCACCACCGCCCCTGCATCCGCACCGGCGGGAACTGGGCGTTGCCGGAGAGCAAGCACCACCCACGGGGCGGGCGGGGCCGTGCCCTGGGGCGGGGCGGAGGGCGGGGCCGCGGGCGGTGTGCAGAGGGCGGGGCCGCGGGCGGTGTGCAGAGGGCGGGGCCGCGGGCGGTGTGCAGAGGGCGGGGCCGTGGGCGGTGTGCAGAGGAGGGG
Source organism: Aramus guarauna (assembly GCA_013400195.1). Classification (NCBI taxonomy): domain Eukaryota; kingdom Metazoa; phylum Chordata; class Aves; order Gruiformes; family Aramidae; genus Aramus; species Aramus guarauna. Next base: position 621,675 of record VXBL01004075.1, on the reverse strand, counting down.
GGTGGTGGCCGAGCACTAGGGCAGGGGGAATGCAGTGCTAAACTGAGGTGCGGTGGGAATGCAGGTGAGGGCTACCTGCAAACCAGGTTAACGCTTGCTGGGTTGCTTTCAGAAGCTACCGAGCAGGAGAAAAGGGATTAAGGGATGCGCAGAAAAGAGGCTGCAGTTACTCCCCAAAGCAAGGCAGGTCTCTTCAGCTGGTCTAGCCATCGATGCTGCTGCGTATATGTAGATGGAGATAAGTGTATGCATACGTCTGCTTGGTCAAGCCATAAGATGGGCCTTAAATGCTAAACCACTATTATTTGTTATTTGATAACCATGGGCTAAAAAAGAAGTTGTGAATCATGTGATAGAAAAAGGAAGTCATCCCTGTAGGTGAACATGGGTAATCTTCCTTGTCCAGGCCATATAAGCAAATGTGTCAGGTTAATGCTGGCCAGATTGCCACGCTCTCGTTTTTGAATAGGATAGGATAGGATAGGATAGGATAGGATAGGATAGGATAGGATATTTCAGTTGGAAGGGACCTACAAGGATCATCTAGGGCAGTTTTTAATGGCTGGGCAGAGGCTGAAAAAGCTGCTCTCCGGCAAAGGCTGCACCTGAAAGGTGAGTTTGCACTCTGTGCATGAGCATACAGGGAAGATGAGGCGCTGATTTTGGCTTTTGCAGGCTAGACACCAGTGAATTGGCACAGCCAGGGGACTGAAAATCTGGCCGAGTCAGCTACAGCAGGATGACTTTGTATTTGAATCATTAGGGAGATTTTGAAGATGATGCTGGAAGTGATGACTAGTGCAGTGCAGGAAGCTGTCTTTTGGCTCATATTTTAGTATCCACATTTCTTACCTTTTTTTTTCTCTGGAAAAGATAGGAAATTATTTAAGGCATATCTATCATGTAAGGCGTTTTTCATCATTTTCAGACAATGATGATCTAACACTACTGCTTCAAATACATGACTATCAGGCAGTACTATAAAATAATGAAACTGCTGCTAGGATTGTACAAAAGTGCAGAGACCAGTTACAGCCACACCATGCCCTGCAGTCCTACCTGTGCCGTAAGCTCAGGCTCAGCTGTTCTGACCTTGCACCAGTGGTGTTCAGGAATTTTATTTCCGCTCTGTCTCGTGCATAAGAGCTGGCTCCTGCCTTTAGCTTATAATGTTTTCCTTCCAGATGGAGTTCTACAGCTAAAACATATGTAGTGTGTTTGTATAAAAAGTTATGCAAAAAATGTTTTTCTGTTTTGGTTGGGTTTTGGGGTTTTTTTTGTACAGGAGTAAATCAGTTCAGACTTTAGCTGAAGAAAGCTTTACTGGGAGACTTAATAGGACAGCCAATCTCTATGAGATCATTTAGGAGACAATAGAAATTTGGGGGGGGGGGCAAAAGAGCCCATGTCTTTGATCTCCTGAATAACACAGTTTATAAGATTTAAACTAGTAATTCTGAACCAAGCCCCTACACCATGGTTGAACTAGGCCACTTCTGTCTCATACCTTTTGAAAGAGATCTGATAGTGACCTTGTGCTACTAGATTGATGGCTCTCCTCGGCAGATAGACATCTGAGCAATTAAAAGTACAGGAGCCTTATTTCCCATCTGAATTTCTCAAGAGAAAGCGAGGATCAGAACAGAAAAAGGGAAGTGAAGAAAGAAAACATTGTATTAAAAAAGAAAGAAGTAACCTGACAGAAAACAGAGTGGTGAAGACTCAGACTCACTATATGCTTTTCAAATCTATCACACTTAATTTGTCTAAATTCCTCCTCCATTCATGTTTCCTTAGCCCTTGGTTTCAGCTCTTAACTACTTTCCTGTTCTTGTGATTTGTTCTTTGATACTGACTGTTGTGCTTTCTTCATCCATACGGGCCACAGAGACAAAAAAAAGTGTCTTTTGCCTTTGAGCTCTAAGAATTTTGGGACTGGAAGAACTGAAAAAAAACATTAAATGAAAGCAGATAAATTGGAGACGGGTCAGAGCGGTATTATTTGTAGCAAGGACCTCTTCCCTTTGCTTAGTACCTTTCTGTTATTACTTTACTGTTCCACTTTTGTTATTCTTAAAGATTACAGTGATGGGTATTATAAAAGAAGCTCAGACTTCTAAATTATAGATTGCATCATTTCTCTGTAATGAATGGAGTATTTTGTTAATATAGGTTTCCTATTTTCAACACCTCTATGAAGATATTAAGCAGCTTTTACCCAGCTAGATAGTACACTTTTCTGTTCTGAATTTGTTGAACAGCTTATTTTCTTTTGGACATTTGTACCATCTTTAGAGGTTTCCTCTAAGAAAGATTTTCTCATGTCTGTGTACACTGACGCATTGGCACAACTACTGAATCCCCAAGGTGAATAATTTGAATAAAGTCTGCTTGTTATCTTAAAAATAGCAAGCTCTCAAAGTGTTTCTATAGCACATTAGCAATTTCTGGCACAAGAAATAAAAAGTAAGCAGGAAGCAAACACGGTAAAACGAGCAGCTGCATAAAGCAGTAATTTTCACTCACAGAGAGAGAGTATACAATATTTTTCATTTCTGAAAACATTTCATGCTGCTCCTGTGCTCCTGGATTGTGTTGTAGCTCCGTGTCAAGCTGCAATAGCTGCTAACAAACCTGGAAAAGGACAACTTTTGTGAACATAAAAATCACTTCCACACAGCACTACATTTTCTTATCAGAGTTTATTGTTGCACTTCAGATACCATGCCACTATCAGAATAATATCTATTTTTTTGTTTTAAAAAACTTGGAGAAAAATGTTTCCAGCAATTTTCATTCAATGTGAATGACAAGAGTATTACATCTATAAACATTGAAATATCTATTTAATTTCTTCCTGAGGAAGTTTCACATTTTTAAGCAATGAAAAAGGATATTCTATACAAGATAGTCTGCAAATCATTTAAACTAATTCTTTCCGCACAAGTAGAACTGGGAAAATATCACAGTATTTTCAGGAATGTTTGCTCAAATAATTAAGTGATTTCATATCAGGCTCTGTGTTTACACCCACCCCCCCTTGGTCACTTTCTGCTCATAATCACACATTGATTTTTAATGCCATGGATGACTGCAGAAAGCAAATTTCAGAATCATATTTATGAAAATAAAGGTGAAGCTCACACAATCAAGCATTTGTGAAAGAAATTGCTTGTGCAGTTATCTACCAGGTGAACAAAAACCATGGCTTTGTTACCAACCACAATAAAACATCTGACTTCGACTAGCAAATATAAATTCATTGTAATGAATCAGTATGTTTTAAGAGTGTTAATATTGATAGTCTATTTCTGGAAATCAAGCAGTGATTGTAGGTAAGCTGTGAATAGAAGAGGTTAAACTTAGATAATTCATGTTGTATGACTTGCTTACTCAGCTGTACTCATGTGCATCCTATGATTTGGGGAATAACACATCTAGCTGTTGTCTGCATGCTTTGCTCAGACTCTTCATTCTTCACCAAGTTGATTGCACATTAAAAGTCATTCTGTTTTTTAAAGTCTCCTGTTAAATGTAAGAACATATTTAAATAGAACAGTTCTGGAGAAAAAAAAAAAGTGGCTTCATACCATCTTTGTATAAACAAGTACTAAGTGAACATCAGAAATTCAGAACTGCAAAGAGCACCAACAGTTTGCCTTTGCTTCTCTCTTGCTTTTGTGTCTGAGACTAGCCTGCCTAGTGTATAAGAAGCTAATCCTGCATCTAAAGATGAATCTGTGAATCTAAAGATGCTAGTGCTTAACAGCTGCATCTCAACAGGAGCTTTGACTTAGGCTGATCCAAGATCATGCCCTTTCAGAGGCACAGTTCCAGACACAAGGCTGAGCTATTTTGTTCATGGTATTAACTCAGGTAAAGTTATCACAGGAATCCACTGAAGATTTCCCTAGGAACTCACTCATTATATTCCCAGTTCCCTCCCTTAGGAAGAGCACTGGGACAATATGAGAGCTCCTCCCTCCTGTTCCTCATCAGGACTCCCAGAGTCACCGTGGCATTCCTTTCTGGAGGATGAGCTTTGTGTTTAGCTGTCAAACCAAGCCTTGTCCACCCAAGACCAAGGCTGTGCATGTGGAGGGGCTTAACCTCCCAGCACTATGTGGCGACTGCAGTTGGGCTGTTTTACCAGATCACCCACAATTGTAGGGGCCTCCTTGCCATACCTCAGAGAGGACTTCACAGAAGTAGTCCACAGATCTGAGATGTGTCACCTTGTCTGTTGTAAAATTTCTGGAGGGACAATGCGACCGATGTGCATGTCCCCATCACCATTCTGTCCTTGACTGCCCACTCATTCTTGTTCTGCAGGGGCCTTGATTTCCCAGAGAAAGGAGACAGAAAGAGAGTTCTTAAAAACAAAGAATGAACTATGAACGTGACTGAAGCCCATTCCTCCCGCATGCAGGAGGCACTCAGTTTGTGTGCAGAGGGTCCTCTCACCATGAAGGTGAGACCTATTTTCTTCTATTTTATAATTGGTCCTCTGAAGAACATGGAGTAACTGAGGCATCAGTGCACAAAACAGGAGCTTCGTGCAATCCCTACAGATTTTTTAAAAAATGTTTGAGTGATGTTACATCAGGTTATATCAAGGGTAATATCAATCATGCCAGGATGAAAACCCCAGGTATTTTCTCCAGTTATTCAATTTAGTTGTAACAAATCCATATAGATGCTTGCAGGACACATGAGCTGTCCATAGCACGCAGAGTATTTGCTTTTACAGATGTTCAGAATCCAGAGTATTTCTTTTATCAATTAAGAAGTATTTTAAGACAAGTCAGCTTTTGGGAGGAATCCATATGACAGTGAATGTTTAAAGTAAAATGAAAATTCTCTAATAAATAATAAAGATGTTAATCTTAAAAGAGTGTCTACTCTAGTAGGTCCTCATCATTAATCATGCATATTCCCTTAGCAAAAATGTGCTGCGTAAAGAATATTGTTATATACATCAAATTTGTCTAGATTTTTTTCTTTACAGGCCTATCAAAACCAGATATTACATAGACAAAATCAATAAATAATAAAAATTACCAGTTAGAGGTACAGTAAGGATCTCAACATCTGTTTTCTATTTAGGGAATAACAGACTGGTTTCCATTCCATTACCTTGAAAGTTAAATTATATGATTACATAAATGTCGTAAAACAGCACTGAGACATACAAAGTTTTCCCACCATTTGATGTGTTTTTAACTATTCACCCTAAAACAAATAATTATAACATTATAGAGCTACTGTAAAAAACATTGCATTTAGTACTGTAATTCTCTCTTGTTTTCACTACCTCTTCATGCCTTTAGAAACACTCAGAGCCAAAGTTCAGTGGAGAAGCACTAAGGCCATACTCAGCTGAAGTTTTCATTGATCTTCTTTCTCAACTTTTAAGTACTATTAATTAGACTTTATCTCACATCTAAACTAATGCATTGTGAGATGCATCACTGAAATGTATCACATAAACGTAAGGCTGGATATTTGCGTTTTCCATGATTAGAGAGTAATTTTCTGCCATGATTACACACCATGTTTAATTTTTTTCCCCTAAAGCTTATTCCTAATATTTAATACCAAACATGTTTAAAATGTCTTGAACAAGAACCAGTATTTTCATCTGGAAATCTGATAGATTTTTGCAGCTGACATAAACTGAAGGTTACTGAAAGATGCTACAATTTTGATCAGGTTGAAGACTCTTGGAATACAGAAAGCTTAGATTGAAGGCAAATAAATTAAGCAAAAAAATAGTGGTGCAAATTAAGGCAATCTAAGTATGGATCTGTGTCTGCTTATTATGAGTTTTTCATTCATTTCAGTGGAGTCACTCCTGATTCACAGAAAGGTAAGCCCAGAGTGCAGTATCCAGATCTGGCCGCTCCCAGAAGCCAGGAGTGAAAGACTTGCACTGCTTCAGTTTGGTTCACAATTGTTGAAGTAAAATACTGCTCATAAGGATTATACTGCAACTTCTGTGCTTCACATGTCCGATTAAATTTCTGTTCGGATAACGGCTATATTCTTTATTTTGCCATGTCAGTCAGTACAAATCAGATGTGGCAATTATGGACAAAAGTCCTTACCACATTGTAAGGGTTTGTTGTTCCAGGCTATAATCATAGGGAATGGTTGGGTTTTTGTGTGTGTGTGTGTGTTTTTCCACACTGATGTTGCCTGTAGCTTCCAGATTTTGCTCCATGTATTTTGTTGCTCTGCACAGCTAAATCATATATAACTGTACTTCTCACCCTTGTTAGTATATACTTTGGGTAATAGCAAGCTGATTCCAAAGGCAGAAATACACTTGGCATTTTGTGCTACATTAAGTTTTCTTATTTTATGCAAGACAATAATCAAATAGTAAGAAAAACTGTCAGCGGTCCAACAATGGGCTACAAAACCTACATGAGACACAATACTTTTAAACCGATATATAAAAATGTAAATATTTACCACAAAATTGGACAGGTTGTGTACCTCTGAAGCTTATACCAGTTGCAAATAACTTCCACATATGTGCACAGTAGTCCACAAGTCCACAGGCCCAGAAATGTTTATCAGAAGATTTGGCCCACCAGAGCTCTAAGAAACACATGTATTTTCACAATCCACATGCCAGCATATGGAAATAATTTTTATCTCTTACTCTTTTTTGAAGCGGTATATCTTACAAGACCTTCTCGTAACTACCGGAGACTTTAGGTATGATGACTGAAGTGTGGAAGAGAGATTTCAAAAGCCTTTTTTTCAATGCTATCTTACTTTCTGTAGCTCCTGTCTCAGCCACGATGGCAGAGGTTGTCCCAATTTGTGTAGGAGTTTTGACAGTTCCACATTGTGATCTCTGTAGTAGCTTGACAGAAAAGCCCTGCACTGATGGATACAAAAGGAGATATTTTTATTTAATAAAATGCTGTACTGCAGTTGCTGAGAATTCTAGGTTTCAAAGTTTGTTTTACCTGTGCCAAAACTTTCCTTTCTCTTACGCAATTTATATTGTTTTATGCTATCTACTGTATGCAAGTTTAAGCTCTTCAGTTAAGAGCTGAACTGTAAAAGATAATTTCGAGAGAAACAAAGGTTGTCCAAAACGAACACTGAAGTCAAAGGAAAGGATCTGATTCTACTCCCAGACAGACATGTAAATTAAGAATCACGCTGAAGCTGATGTAGTTACTTTGAATTTAGTGAAGTGTAATTGAAACCAAAGCTTCTAAAATATCTTCATATGTAGGCATGTATCAATTAGTAACCCCATTTTCAGAAGTATTTGGAGTTGAAAAATACAACAACAAACAAACACAGTCTTGTCTCACCAAAAGCCTTCTCACCCAATGATTTTATATCAATATGATTCTAGTGATGTAAAGTTAGCTATAATTTAAGTATATATGAGAGTCTGCATTACTTGTCATGGTCTAACTACTCTCAAAGTCAAGGGATCAGACGCAAATACACATATCTGATAATGACTGAGAAAAAATCCCATGCATTGTGGAGTGTCTGCTGCTTACATCACTTAGGTAAAGGTGACAGGTTTCCAAGTGAATTTCAGGGAATATCAGGGGTGGCAAGTTTATTTTTCTAAGGGGTACCAAGTTTTAAAAGTTGTTTATTTAATGACTTAAATTCTTCACATGTGAAATAAATAACTGAAAAAGTCTATGCACTCCACAGTTATCTTAAATGTTTCATTCGTAGGGAAAGGTAGTCAGATAATTATAATCTACTTAATTTTGTCTTCTCTCCCATCTTATAATTTTGCCTGCATAGTGTCCCATACGTGGCAACTGAATCCCTGTGTAATGCCAACGAGCATAATGGTTTACCTCAGAATCCATAGGAGGGTATTTTCTTCCTTTGCTCTTTCCAAGACACTTTGTTTTTCCTTCTTCCAGGAGCTGACACCAGAAACCTTTATGTGAATCGAACCTGAAACAAATATTTTGCAGTGTAAAGGCTGTGAGATACTGCAAGGAGGATGCGTCTCCCAGGTTTTGACTGAAGACTCAAAAGAGTAAACTTAAGGTTATCAATCTTATTTTAAGGGCAACCAAATCTAAATATTAGAATCCAAAGGATTTGTGTACACGTGCATTTATGATGTACAGTGGATGTTGCATTCCTGACTGATACTGTTGAATCTGTCTTGCAGCTAATGTCAAAAATAAAGAGAAACTGATTCTCTTTCCTTTCTGTTTATGCATGTCAGCATTCCATGTTCCACTTATGGAAATAAAATTCCTTTTGATTCATCCAAAATTCATACGTAATTCTCACAAAGCAATACTTACTTTGTCCCTTTGTCAGAGGTATACTTCTGTAACAGTCGAGCTCCACACTGAGTAGCTCAGTGGATGATTCACAGAAAACCTAACCCTGAATTGTGTTCTTTGCAGACATTGAAGAATACATCCTCTGACAGCTCAAAGGAGAAGTATGAGAGGCTTTATTTTGCAGTGAGCTTACTTACAGAATAACTGGTATTTTAGGAATGAAGGAACATGTGAAAAATGATGATTAAATTAACTCACGTTAGGGCTTCAGAGTAATTATAATGAGGAGAGACTCCCAGAAATTTCTGTACTTCATCCATTACAGTAGACGGGTCAGTTCTCAGCTGCTGTCCATCAATAATTAGCAACTACAACAAATAAAATAAATGGAAGTTTAATTCAAAACTCATTATTTCAAGCTTCAAACTGAAACTTCCACCACTGCCAAACTCATTCATTACACAGAGTGCACTGCCCCAGAGAATGATAATTGGTCCAGTTTTAATTGTTATCATCATTAATGACCTGGGAGCCAGGTAAATGGCATGTTAATTAAATCTGAAATGATATTAAATTGGAAACTGTTGTGACAACAGAGAAACAGCAGTTGTATTTCTCCTCCTTTCAGAATGATCTAGAGGGATAAGAAATACCGGCTGGAAATTGAGTGAGACTTGTCCAGCCAAGAAAAAAAGGTATTAATGTCTAGGGAAATAACCTGTAACTCTCATAGACACAAACATATACATATATATGTTACAATAATGTTGAAAAGCTTGTCACAAGAAATGACCAGAAAGACAGAAACTAGTACGTAGATGTTAGGTGAAATGCCTTACTTCTAAACCAATACAATACCTAATTGTATGAAAAAAAGGTCTCTGAGAACATGAATAAATATGAGGACCTTAAGGAGGGATGTAGACAGATACAGAATGTGCAACACATCTCTAAGAAAGCTAGGTACTGGTAGGCAATTTCTTTTTCTTCTTTTTAAGTGCTTGACCATACAAACGCTCACAGGAGGCTACTTCAGACAGGGCCACCCTTTCACCTGGAGATGAACCTTCAGGGAAACAGACACTATCTGAGAGTTTTATTAGATGTGGTATCATGCCCAAATGACCAACCCATGGTGCAGCAAGTTGGTGTCTTTGTGACTGTTGGAAGAGAAGCAAGGTCCCAAATGGATTAGCCAAGCATTCATTTCCTGTCATGGAAACACCTCTACTTTTTCCATCATGCTTTAGTGATGAAAAGGAGAGAGGAAATAAATTTGCAGATGGTTCAACAATCTCCTCCTGCAAGCAGTGCTGAGGCTTGTTTTTACATTTCCATGCAAGTAGAGAGGCTAAAATCATATGAATTTCTTCCAGGATTGGATGAAACTTAGCAGTCTGCAAGACTATGAGGTTTCAGAGTACAATGAAAAGGGAGAAAATGTCTTTTATTTTGAAAGATTGGTCTTTGGAATTACCCGTATATAGCACATAGATTTAGAGATAAGTATAGTATTTTGAGATATGTAGAGTATTTTAAGTCACTTCACAGAGTATTGATCATTTTACTGTTATATTGCTGACAGCTGGAGAGATTAAGGCCCAGCTCTCCCACTACACATGAGTTACTTGTGTCTAAGTCCCACCACCAACTGATGGGAGAGGAGCAAGAAAGAGTTTGGAGAAGAGAACTGCTTAGAAACAGCCTGAGTTCTTCAGCTTCAAGCTGGCCATTTAATGATGGCTGCTGCAAAATCAGCTTGATTTCTTATAGGCCGGTGCATGAGAATATCTTCTGGCTCATGAGGGAGTTCATCATGCTAGGTCCTCTCTTGTTCTGTATGACTTCATTGAAGCAATGAGTTGTGGGCAGGAAATTAACAGACATGAGCTCTTTGAACTTCTAGGTATGTCATGGTGGCCAGACAAAAGAGGACTTTTTGTATGACTTATAATAAATCAGGTCAATCAAAATTCTAAGCATCTGAACCCCAAATTCGCAAAGTATTCTGAGATTTGCAAATTCTTACCATGTGAGTGTGGTGTTACCACTCTTCTAATGAAAAGGGGAATCTTACCTATTCCTGTTGCTACTTCTACCACTTACTGTATGCCTGCTGACTTAATAATGGGCATTAAGACTTCAATTAAGTCACACATGTAGAAACTCCCAAATTTACACAGCATTAAAAATTACAGATAGCCTTAGCTAGTCTGGGTGAGAGCTCTTTTGGTGAAGGAACGCTCTCATTTTTTTAGATAAAGCTGTACTTTTAAGCCGAACTGATTTTAGGTCTGCCTTATATAACTAGTTTAAATATGGCCTACTGTCTATCATTGCTTTTGCAATGCAAGTTAATCCCTAGTACTTCTACAGAGAAAACATAAGGCTACCAGGGCTGTTCTTCGCTATCACTGTGGGATATAAAATCTGGCAAAAATCTGTATGAAAATGCATATTGTTCAATATTCATGGGTTACTTTTGGAGAAAAGCTAATGAAAATATAATGTAGAGAATTTCATATGAGTATAATGATATTACAACATTGTATATCTCATGAAGTCTGAAAAAGGCTGGCCCAAAAGAGATTATGTGGAGAATAACACCAACTAGATGCACCAGAGCTTCCTTGACACACTCTGGGAAAACAGAAGGTGCAGACTCCAGCCAACTTGTCTCAGCTAAGCAAGCCCTGGATAAACAGAAGGTTCAGATTGCAGCCAACCTCCCTCAACTAAAGTAAGCTTTAAATGTTGAGTGGAGTAGTGCCAGACACATGGCTAATGTCAGAAAAACCCATTCCAGAAATAAATCTACAGATTTATTTACTGATTATGTGGTATTGTCTACCTGGTCTTATATATCACATGATGTTCAGGGCTTATGATGTACATCTTTTGAGGCTTGATCTTACACAGAGCCAGGAGGAGGCTAATGATTTGTAAGTTATATGCCAACAGACGCTTGCAGGGAGATCCAATTTTCAGGTTGCTTATGTGCCACCTGTACTGAAAGCCATGGGTCCATAAACACACACCCTTTGAGGCTCAAAGACATGCAGAGAAACTGGTCTTAACAAAAAGAATAGATTGAGGATTCAGAATCAGTGATAGATACCAAATGTAGACAATTAGGAACACCAACACGCAAAACTGTTCCAGTGCACGAATGAGTCCCAGTAGAGGCTCTGTTATGGGCAGCAATGTGTGATGAATTTCTAAAAACAAAGTGTGCAAAAGAAACCCAGTGCTTTAACAGTTACAGAAAAGTCATGTTAGCCAAAACATGAATTCACTTAGAAAACTGGTGATGCCTGAGATGGCAAACATGCTGATGTACACAAAGGCTTTATCTACATTGCTAACTAAACCAAATCATTTAAAGTGTTCAGACACCAAAACTCTTCTCAACCCATGCAGGAAGGGTAATAACCTACCTGACTTCCCTTGATGCTAGCTGATACTTGCTACCACTCAGAGTGGACAGAAATATTATTGAGCAGCTTCCCTTTATTTTCCTTCAATTTTTCTTTTGGGAATCCTGATGGACCATCTGATATTAAAGAAACCACAAAGCACTATGTGCCTGGTTCTCTTTTCCTCAACATTACTGACAAAGAGCCAGACATAGAGCGACGAAGCATGAGCAAATTAAAACCAGCTGTAAGTTAAAGGCAGTTCAGGGTACAAGAGAGTTCAAGGAGCAGCAGTGACATTCTTGAGCTTCCAGATTATTCTGATTTTTTTTGCAGAAGAAGCTCCCAGCTGTAAGGTGCTAAGACATGACATCCCCAGCAATGTCAACAACTACTTAGAACACGGCTATGAATAATGATAATCAATGTCTTAAAACATGCTCTAGTATATCTAGGATATCCCTAAGGTTCAGTATTCAGTAGGCAAGACTTTTACAAAGGTAACCTTTTAGGCTATTACATATATAAGATTAGGATGCCAAGTTACAATCTTATTTACCTGATAAGGTGGGAAGTAAGTTAGCCATCTTTCAATATGGGTAGCATACCATCCAGGTGCTAGGCATCTCTTTTGGAGAGCCCTAAGCTCAGATGGGGCTCGAGGTCCAGCCGTGATCACCTGATAGAAGCTGAATTTTAGAGCTGCAGGATCCTCATGTGATCGCTGATGCTGCAAAAGAAGTTACATTGTTAGAGCTTCACAGATCACAAAAATTGGGAAAATAAGACAAAACTGGTTGGTCTTACTGACCTTACTGTAAGTGACTATTTACCTTAAAAGTTAGTTGAAGTTAAGAAGTCCTCATCTATATTAAATCATTGAAAGTGCTGGGATAAACTCTGTTTGTATCAATAAATACTGTTTGTATCAAAAGAAATCAGAAGCTAGATTGATAATAGCAATAACAAACCAGAATGTAAAAATGTTTACTTTCAATAAACTGAGTGGCAGGTTTGGTACAAATGAATCGGGCTTAATAAACACAAATACTAAGCAGCTCTGCTTCTAGTAGTTTCGTATTTTCTTTTTCTAGCTTACACAAGGTAAATATTTAGAAAGGCAGATTTGAACACAGGTATTTATGAGGATCACTGGATAATTCAGGTCAGAAAGGATCTCAGTAGGTTTCTAATCAAGCTTCCTGTCCAAAATAGGGTAAGCTATGGGAACAGACTCAGGGCGGTGATTACTTCTCATCAAAAAATAATATAAAATATGTCATAGAAGTACTAAGAACTTTGTTCTCTTTGAAATGTTATCAATTTTATCTTTTTTTTTTTAATCTCTTTATGTTGCCAAATTTCCATTGGAAACTGCAGACCAGAAGAACAAAAATTTCTTAATCTATCTTTTATTTTGAGCATGAACTAGATAAGTGTGTCTATAAACTAATTTTTGTGTATTCTGATTACGTAAATGAATCGAGTAACTAAGCATTTTTATATGCTTATATTACAGGCAGACTGTTGAAGAGGTGGTTTCTGGTATTTTAACCCATGAAAGATTTTCAGGTTTACATTGACAGATACCTCAACCCATGGATGATCATATATGGTGCACGGACTGATTAATAAAAGCTTGTATTATCCAAACCCTTTATACACATATCTACTGAAAGAATATACAGGGAGGATTCAAGGTGGGAAACTTGATTTGTGCCTGCCTGTGTTCTTCAAAGTGCATACCTGGTACCAGGAATATGCCCTATCAGATGGGTCGATGAGGATTGTGATGATCTTGGCCTTGGGGATGAGGGAAGCAGCTCGCTTAGGAGCTTCCTCAGAATGGAAATAGTTGGCACTTTTCTCAAAGAGGAAGTCAGTAGTGACATTAGAAGGAGTGGGGAAGAAATCCATGTACCTAGGAAAGCAACATCATGCTCAGAATTACTTAAAAGCCACACAAAGATTGACAAATCTGTTAAGTATATTTTATTCTAGAATAATTAATTCAAATAACAGCCTAATTGCCAAATAAAAGCAAACAGAAGTTTACATTATATTTTTGATCAAATTTTACTTGGTACTAGCTTTCTTCTTCTCACATATAACTAGACATTGCAGCTATTTTTTATTAACTGGATGAAAATGTTACAATATTTCTGTTTCTTCTTAAAATTAGTGAATTCTCAGTTTTCAGTCAGAATAAACTCCTGTCAAAGTCAAAGGTAGAAAATGAGTTTTCCACATTTGGCCTTTTGCTGACATCAATTACAGTGCAATACCGTAAGAAAAAGATATGCAGTATCAGAATTGCTTTTATTCAAAAGAGAAAAAGAGCTCATTTATGTGGGAAGAGGCACTGAAAAAATCCCCTACAGCTTCATCAGGTAAAAGGTTTCTAAGCTGTGACAGCATCTTTCACTTATTGTTCTATGAGTCACATTTTTGTGGAAACATGGGTTGTATTGCTTTTAGTTTTCTTTGTGAGCTCTCCTCACCCATTATGAAGTCACGGTTAATTTCCAGCAATCTCCTATGTCACATACAGAGTTTATTCACGGCCCTCAGACCTCTTTTCATTATTGTTGGGGAAAAGAATAAATGGGAAATGTTGGTCATCTTGATTTTTCAGTTAAACTCTGTTTTGATAAAATAAATGCCATTTAAAACAACCTCTTCTGAAGATCATGTGTAAGGACTGAAATTTCTTCCAGTGCTTAGACTTTGTTCTATTCATAGAAGTGAGCTACTTCTAATACAAATGATGTGCTCTTGTTGGCTTTGAAATTGCGACCATTGCAGTCAAGGCCAGAAGACTCGGTACGATGGAACTGCAGTTTTCTTCAGGACACAGATCTCACAAGTTTGAGGATTAGCACACAGGCACCTATTACAAGGTACTTAGAGAAAAGGAAGGAATCTACTATGGTTTAAAGAAACTAAACTCTGTGTCACCCAATTCTGAGAAGTTAATTCTTATGAGCAACTTTTATGTATACACAAGCAAACATTGTCAAGCTATTGTTTTGTGCTGCTTTGGCACATGAATGGTACCTGTCATCAGAACCATGCAAGAGAAGTGGGCTGGCCTTCAGATGACAATTTTCTATACATTAGGTAAGGAATAATAGTTGTGGATTCATTCAAGGTCTCACAAGTAGAAGCTATACCAATTTCTGCTCACAAATAAAATTATTAGAAACTAGTAACTCGATCTGACCGTGTGACCTCAGAATGTTTTACCAGAACATCAACAGCTAAGAAAACAGGCCAGTTTTGAAAGAGGCAATAGGCACTACAGGCAAACCTGCTCTAGATCATGTATGGTGTCATTATGCTGCTGTACTGAAGTCCTGGTAGTAGACTGAGTAAATACAAGACAATGAGGACTACAACTTTATAAGGAAACATTTAACATTAAATATGGCACTGAATTTTGGAAAAAAGTTAATTGATTCTTTAGATAACATGGCAAATTTAATAAAAGCAGAGGTTGATGTGGTGTCAGTGAAAAAATGGTAAAGAGGTTGGACCAGGTAGGATATCAAGAGGTTACAAAGTTTAGGCTCAGCATTTCTGTTGAACAGAGACTGCAGCACTCTTGCTCAGTACCTCATTCATGAGACAATTATTAAACTTGACAAAGGCAAAGCTGAGAAGGCTTTAGAGAAACTTGTCTAAGAAATCTGTAACAATGCTTAGATAAAGAAATGCATGGCTGGTCTACTTAGACTTCTCCATTTCAAAAACAGAAAGATCAATTCTCATCTTACTGTTCTGTCATCTCTGCTGGGTGACTGCAATATACTTCTATACCTCTTTCAAGATGGCAGTATTGAGGTCACTGGGGCTGAAAGAACCCTTTCCTGCTTCTGTAGTCATCCTGGGTCTAAATGTACAGTCAGATAAAGACTAAGTCAGAGTCAGCTCTGGGAAAAAGCTGTATCTCCACAACCATAAAAGAAGTTGAACTGATTGTTATTTGTGAATACTCTTGCCTTGAAAGAATCCTAGCCAATTAATGGCCTAATGAGGAAAGACTTTATATCTAATTATCATTTGGTAAGCTCATTACATGCCAGCATTAAAATACACTATCAGACTGAAGGTCTGAGAAATTTGTCTGGCAGACAGAATGCAAATCTAGGAGTTAAGCAACTACACCGACGGGTAGTTCTGAGTATCCAGGACTTAACTGTGAGAACCTGGCAGGGGTGAGCGAGGCACGTAGTGCAGAGGCACAAATAGCCACGAGTGCTGTAGAGGGAGATCTTGGCAAAAGGATGTACCTGGTTGACAACTGGGAGCTTTATACACCAGCACTGTGTTGAGATGAAGGTAATTTGGCACATGTCTAGCAGACAAATTGTAGCTGCGTGTTAGTGAAGTGGCTATGGCAGGAGGAATGAGAGAAGCAGCAAAGTGGTCTTCTAGCAACATGAAAACATTGATTTTGTGGAAGAACTGGCTCACTGTACTTAGGCTGTCTCCATCAGACCCGCTATACCTCGCTTGCATGCCATCTTCTCTCACTTCAAACTTCTCCACAGCAAGGAATCAGCTTTCTAATCTCCAGTCATTCAGCTGGCACCTCTCTATTGGTAATAACTGGCTGACTCACCACACTTTGTAATAGGAATCTGCTGCAACAATTATAACTGTAAAAACGAAGTGACTTAAAAAGAAATTGGATTGGAGGTATCTGGACTAAGACCATATAAGAGTGTTCACTCTGTTAATTTTATGGATGAATACAAAGTCAAAGGCAATAAAACTATTTTCCCTTAAACTGAGGGGAAAAAAAGAAACAAGACAAAACATCAGTAATCTTTTACCGGTGCTCCCTAGCCACTACAGCATGTTACTGCTTTTCACCTTGTAGTGCTTTATACTGTAGCACTTTCTGAAAGTGAGAGAAATCAAGAATGACCTTCTGGGTGTAGCCATGTCCAGTGATTCCCTGGTAGCCATAGTGAACATGGCAGCTGTGATACATACTGTGATACATACATATGTGATACATACAAATGGAGTTTTTAACTCCACTTACGAACCCTACAGAGACAGTAACATTCTCCTAATTACTTGATCTTTGAAAAACAATTTGAGAGGTTTTCCTAGTCCTTCTTTTACCTGATTGCTATTTCTAAATCCTATTTAAAGGAAAAAATGCTTCTCCCTGATATTACCTTTTTTTCTCTTAAGAAATAAGATTTCCAACAGGAACATATTTTTTGCCTCCATATGTCCAACAACAACTATTACTGTCCCAACTTCAAAGGCATGTGTAATGAAAAATACATATTTTGTTACTGTTTTGCATATATTAATATATGGATATTTACAAGAAAGCCTCACACGAGTTAGTGCATTTATGATATTCTGCAGTAAGACTGTTATTCACTTGCATTTATTTGTCTTTTTAGAAGGACATTGAAGGTTATTTTTTAATCTCACTCTATATATAAACAGTTACCATTACCAACAGTAATGTCATTTTTGTACTGTTCACAATATATAAACTTTTATATTTATACTAATAACCCATCTTACCAATCAATCCCCCTGTGGTAGTTATTTCTATTAAAGAACTGTACCTCCTCAAAGGTTTTTGGGCTGGGGGAGTTACTAATGATGGAAGGATGCATGATCAGGAACAAATACAAGGCTGTGGTACCTGCAAATAGGATAAAAGTCCAACATTAAAAATATATACACAGACACACAGTTTTGGGGGTCATACCTACAGATGGATTAAATGAGCTTTATTCCATTTCATTTCAGTGAGGGGATGCTGATTTATGTCACTTAAGAATCTGTGCTTTCTTTGCTTTTAAACTGAAGACATTTAAAGAACGGTAAAGTTAACACAGAAACTGGAGTTTCAGCCAATGCTGAAATCTGTTTTTCACACTTTTAATAACTGTGTTTTAAAAATAATTATTGCTTTTTATGAGACTGTCAAAAATAATGTAAAAATCTTGCGCTCAGTAGCTATTGGGGATTGGTGAAGACAAAAGGAAGCACACATGCAATTTTCTGATTACAGAGAAGAAAATTAACCATTAAGTTAATTTATAAACTACTGCAACCTTGCAACTCAAAATGTCCATTTGAAAAATCCTGACTTGAAATAAATGCCATGAAATAACAAGTTTCTGTAAACAAGACACTTGCAGACAGACAAAAACTTGCAGTTAAGAATCTGCAGCATTTGAAAAATGTCTGTCCTTTCCTCCTTCCCTTCAACAACATCTTGTCAATCTTGTTGATCTCTTTATCAACATGTTACTCATTTTGACATAAAGCCAAAAAATTCCAACATGCACCTGAGGCCTGCATTTTCAGTATGCCTACTGCCTGTTGTTGTAACTTACATTATTAAACTATATTTAGGTGATAGCTGAAAATAAAAAAATGTTATTAGATGATCAAGATCTCTACAGAGCAGTCTGAGTAAAAAAGTGATTAATGAGTATAATTATTTGAACTTATACATAGCCTATCTTGTTGAAATACAATAAAATCTCACCAGTTTTCTGAGGTCCTACAACCAAGAATTTTGGTAATCGATCACAGGTCTTTTCTTTAGACCAGATATCTCTGTGCCGTTTGTCATCACAGGGATTCTAAAACAGAGAAGAACAACTAAGAATTTCACTGGCAATCACACCTGATAAGGTTCTCAAGTTATCTTTCTATAAATTACCAATTTTTCACCAATGTACAAATATTCTTCCCAGGAAATATTATTTTCCCTTATGACAGAAAACCACATTATAAACTATTTCAGTAATTCAGAAATGTATTTGCAATGTAACCAGGCCAGAAACTGTATCTCTGCAGCGTTTTGAGGTTGTTTTTTTGTGAGACAAGTATGTGTAAGAAATGTGGTTTTTATTCTAACTCATTCCTACGTACATATAGTTGCCCCAACTACCCAACAGACCCTGGGACAACATAATTTCTCCTATGAAATGTCAGTATGTTCAGTGGAATTATGCCAAAGACAAATTTGATCCCATATATTTGAGATGTGGGAATCATTCAAAATCAATTGGTCAATTACATACAAATTAAGAAGACTTAAATTGCTAATGAGTTGTCTAATTACTGACTTTTTCTTTTACGTTACTGGAATAGCTACCACCACATACAGGCTATAGTTTTTAAATTAAAATAGTAAATTAATTATAATTTACAGATACATATTCTGATCCTCCAGTTCAAATCAGTACATAATATTGAATCCTGTTTTTTCCTGTGTTGCTTTACAACTGAAGCAGTTTAAATTCATTTCAGAAATGCTACTTGCAAACAGTTTGTAACACTTGTTTGGCAGTACTGCACTGAGACGAAGGGAATTACCAATCTTCTAGGCTTAAAAAAATACAACTGTATTCAGATTCATATGCATTATAGACAAAAGACACCACACTCAGTATACATTAGTCACCGGTACTTACAAATTTTTTTTCTAAGTAATTCTAATTTTTCAAGTCATTTGGCTACAGGCTAATTTCCATTTTTAAAATTCATTCTCTCTTAACATTATGCAAAAATCTTGACATTTTTCTCTTATTCAATGTTTTATTCAATAACAGCATGAATTTCAAGATGTATATTTAAGTCCAATCTTGCAATCTCATACTCAGATTCTAAGCTGGCAATTCAATATCCAATGCTAGAAAACATTGAGTAAGCAAGCTTAAATACATTTTTATGCTTGATTTAGTAAAGCTTGCTCCTTAGAATAGACTACAAAGTCACCTCAAAAGGATGATATTTGGGATACATATCATCTCCATAGGGACACACATACCTACAGAACTCAGACATTCCCCTGAATTGGCTGAACTGTCACCGAGCAAGTGCAAAAAGAACACAAGTGCATTCACCACTTGGTGCAGTAGTTTCTCTTTAGGGACTCTGTTCCTTTCGCTGGGTGATAGGTTGAAGACGTGTCAACGGTGAGGTCAGTGCAGGCTTCAGCCTTAGCAGGTCTTCACATTCCTGATATTTTCAATTTGCTCACTTATGAGAGTGAGATAATCAAGGAGCAGAGTTGATAACACCAATGTATCGATGCTGGTAAACTTCTTGCTTGGGCGGTTCTCAGCCTTTTGTGAATAACTTTCTAATCCATCTACCCTATTTCTACTTGGCTAGTCAGTTTAAGCATTAAGGTAGCCACGCTCTTAATGCTCTTTTCGGATGCCCTCTTCCCTTCACACACTTGGAAAAAAGCTCATTTATTTAATGGGCAATTGCTAAATACACATATGCGGTTTGTCAAATGCTTCATTCTTGTTAGTTCCAAAAGTAGAAGAGAAATAACACAACATGCCTTTCCTGCATTTCCCACATTTCTAAAAACAAATAAAGCCACAAATAAAATTAAAGATAACTTTAATTACACATCTTAATACATATTAATTCCATGACCTTTCTATGGAGATTTAGGTGACAGGGAAAACATTCATGTATGCTGAAGCTGTTTTATGGAACCAACTAGTACATCTAGAAACATTACTGTTCTCTACAAGAAACTGAAGCAACTTCACAAAAAACACCATCAAGATGATTTTTTTTCTGATCTCTTCATCAGCAAGTCTGCCTACCTGCCAGAGAGGATCCTTTTGTTCAGGAAATAGTTCAAAATACTTGTGAGCCAGCTGAACCGGAGGAAGAGTTTGCAGTTTGAGGTTTGTCCAGGTATGAACAAAGTTGGCCAGATTCACAAAGGTGTATAACCCCAGGCGGTCGTTTCCATAATTAGACAAATGTGTCATGAAGATGCTAATCTTTAGAAAACAAAATAAAGCAAGCAGACATTGACTCTTTGTATCACTAGATGGCAGTGTAATCCCAGATAGTATAAATTTAATTTGCATTTTGCTCTTCTTTACAGCTGTGAGACTTTGATCACATTGGCATAGATCTTACTGTCCTTGGTCTTTGTTGAATTACATCCTCCTCCTCCTCGAGTCAACTCAGTGCAATCAATGAAGAAAATTGTGGAATAGGTACTATAAGCTGTGTGTGAACTAGGATATGCAAGCCTACCCTGAGGGTGTACAATATTTATGTAATCTTTATGTAAATTAACTTAATAAAGAATACCTCAAAAACAACACCCACAGTTTTACTTCCAAGTATAATACAAATGCAATATTTAAAAGGTCAATTGTGTTTTCATGGAAGAATAAAAAAGTCAGAGACCAGGAGGACAGCTGACCTCTATTGCTGTGATTTAAATCTTATTGCTCCAACTGTAAGTTTTACCAGATAAGTAGCTCACCTCTTCTACAAAGCTATCCTGCAAGCACTGGACAGATATTTGAACCATACGCAGAAATAAACAAAAAAAAATCTGAAACCTGATTGAGTACTTTCAAAGAAGCATGCATAAAATACTCCCAAATAAGAAAGAAAAAAAAAAAAGCCATCAGTTGTAAGGCTGCCATCAGCCGTAAGGCTGCTTCCATTTTTTTCTTCTAACACCTTACTGTGGAATTATTACTCAGATAAATCCTCCCCACGACGTCCCTTGGTCCCAATGAACTCTCATACTCCCAATGGAAGCAATGCTTGCCGTGAAGGTTTCTCACAGGAAGGGCATGTTTGGATGCACGTGTATCAGGCTGATGAGCGGAGCAGGAATACGCAGGCTGCAAGATGTTCTCTCAGAGACTGAGAAAGGGCTGAAGACTGAAACCTCTGTTTTGCAAAACAATCCATTTTCAGACTAGTTTTTCACTGATGGAACAGTCTGTCTTACACTAAAAACTGCAAGCCCTTGCTGCTATAGCAGTGATTTTTTGGAATTTTTTTGAAAAATAGCAGAACTCTCCCAAAATAAGTTCTCCAGACTAATTTCCATTAAAAAAAAATAGAAACACGACTCTTTTTATAAATCAGTCTGCAAATGCCATGAATGGGCAATTTCTATTTAAAGTAAAACTTGATGTAAGCTACTTCAAAAAGAAAAAGGCTTATCACGGTCATAATTCTGAAATTAGTTCAGGAACTGAAGCTGATCTTTTATAAAGGAATTCCAGTCTTCAATTCAAGAAAAAAAGAAAAAAAAAAAAGAAAAATTTTAATCTACAACTGTATTCTTTTGTTTAAAGGTATTTAAAACACTGGCTTCCTTTGATATAAATCCTTCAAAGCTATTTAACTTCTATTTTTGAACACCTAACTGTAACAGTACAGACTACTTGCAGTGAATGGACACAGAAAATGCCTTTTATTATTTGGTGACACCTCTTGGCTTATAAAGTAAGCTGAGGACTTCAGTTTGTCTGACTCAAAGTTAGAAGGCATACACTGATAAATCATTGGGATACAATCTTTCTTTTCAGATAGGAGTGAGATTTCAAAAAAAAAAACAAACAAAAAAAAACCAAAAAACAAACCAAACCCAACAACCCAACCTTCCCTTTTAGGTAACCAATAATAAGCATTTTTCCAAATGTACAACCTTTTCAAGTTTCCTTTTTCATTTCAGTTCTCAAAGCAGGAACAGACCAGCCACAGGACTACATTGTTCTCAATAAAGATACAATCAGAGTGTTTCCATAAAGAAGGTTAACTTGTTTTCTTGACAGCCTCTTTCTTTCCTACACATCGGTTGACCTCTGACATTTATAATGTCAGTTCAGCTCCTGGCAACTCCTTACCTGCCAACAACTCCAGCTCTGCACTGGAAGAAAAAGCAAGAGAACTTGAAAAGATTGCTAGTTTGGGGAAAATATGTATTATTCTTTCCCTGAAGGGAATATCACTGTAATTTTAAGAATGTCAAGAGCGGAGGCTGAAAAATTGATCGGACACATCGTCATAAATAATTTCCAGCATATGAAACTGTGTCAATGAAGGGGAAAAATGTATCAGAGACCTTAGTTCCCATTTTACAGTTATTTTTTTATGTCAAATACTTCACGGTTAATTATTTACATCAAAAAGAAAGATGATCAAATGCTGGATTAAAACATAAATGACTAAATCCTGTGAAGAAGTCCATACTCAGCGTAACCAAATATGTGATCTAATATACAACTTTACATCATACAAAAGGTCTCCTTTATTTCTATATGCATCAAAAATATTACAGAACAGCTGACTGAGACTATCTTCCAGGAAAATCTGAACAAAAGTTTTTCCCCTCCTGTTGATACTGTACAAACTCCTAGTAACACCACTACCCGTGTAAAACTAGCAAACTACAATGCCGTGCTTCACAGAAGAATGAAAGATTGCTGATCCAGGTCCTAATTCACCCGATCTGACCTGAGAACAAACTTACTCTTGCTTTCAGCTGCAAAAGGTCTTTAGAGGCTAAGCCTGTGTAACTAACAGGAGCATGATGCTGCAATGGCTGCGTTCACCTTTCTCTGAGAAGGATCCTAGACCACTTTGCACACCAGGGATCCCTATGAGAGGTGGCTTACAGCACATGATGTCAACCTGCCAGCCCTCCCCTCCTGCTCTAGGGGCAGTCCTGGGAGCTTGCTCCGCAGCCAGGGCACTGGGAGAGATGTACAAGCTAATCCTCCGTTTCCCTGGCTACAAGGAGAAAAATGATATCCAAGTGCCATTTGGAGGGTTTTCACCTTGGCGCTGGCCCAGCTGCAGGGGACGGTGTGTTGTTACCCACTTCCCTGCTTTCCCACCAAGCTGTGCAGAAGGATGGAAACTCCTATCATTCCCCTTCCATTTGCAGATGTGCAGTTTCACACTAAGACAAAACATAAATATTACTTTTTGCCTTCCATATTGAGTTATGATGCTTTGTTTTGTTCTATCGTGCCACATTCTGTTTCTTTCAAACAAGTTCTAACTAATGAGAATGATTACTCTTTCTGTGCCAGCTAATAGCTAGCGCTCTATGTTATTGAAGATTTATTCTCTTAAAACCACAGATCAGGAGATATAAAAGGAATCCTTTGTGGGCATCTCAGAAGACTAGACCTAGTAAATAACACTATTTGTTCAATAATCTTGCACGTCTGGGAAATGCTGTAAAATAGAAATAGAGCTTCGTATATTTCTTTATTCCTTCTTCAAAAGGGAAGCAGCTGTGAATGGATTTATATTTACTCTAACAAGCATTTTACCCTCCCTTTCAGTTAAAAAGAGCTTATTTGATTTTATTATTTCCAGTCCTCTCCTAAACTAATTTCTTTCAGGGCATCTCAGCGTTTTCTTTATCTCGGTGTGAGAAAGACCACCCTTTTTAGCTGTTCCTCATAAACAAACTATCATCTTGGTTGCACTTCAATGCACACTCTCCCCAGGATTTAATATCTTTCACGAGGGGACTGAAATGGAATGCAGACAATTTTTAAAATGATGGGTTGGGGCTAAATCTGGCCTCTCGGCAGCAGCCCCTTTCTTGCCCCCACCCATCTTTGGATCAGAGTAGCAAAGGTGCTTTACTCTGCCTTCTCACAGAGCCTTACAGCTGTATGACCTACTCCTTTCAGCTTCTCCTCAGCATTTCTCCACTACTCCTTCCCCAGAATGAAAGGGCAGAGGACTATTTCTGTTTTCCTCTCCTTCCCAATTCCTGATTTTATCTGGGATTCTGACTAGTACCGCAGAGATGTAGGGAAATGAGGACAAGCACTCAGGAGAAACACCTTTTATCTTTTTGAATGCTCATTCTGTGCTGCCTATTTCCTAACTACAACATATCCCAATTAGAGGCAATAGCTTCTAGGTCAACAAATTAGAGCTGAGACCAAGACATTAAATCACATGTATCAGGAAAAGATGAATTAGCATGATCTAATTTATGTATCAAGAACACGGAAAACAATAGATGGTTGACAAACGAGTTACACAAAATGAAAAAAATGCAACAAGTTGCCCAGCTTCTAGCGACGGATGTTATTTTAGCAGGCTGGATATTTTAAAAAATATTGCTCACTACAAAATCAACAGTATTAGGATGCTGCACCTACCAAAACTATACAATGAGGACACTACTAACAAAGCTTCTACAGTCTCGATAACGGTTGTTGTTTTCCTGACAAAACCAGAGGTGCCTGCATCCCAAAGGAATGACATTACCCTTCCTTCCCAAGCATGAGAAGCCCCTCTTACAGCTGCTGTGCCATACTTGCATTCCTGGATTCTTCCCCCTGGAGTCAAGGGATCTCTGGTTTTGGAAAGACAGAAGAGCCACTCAAGGGTAGCTGGAAAGATTTTCCGCCACTCCCTACCTCCCCCAAGCTCCCTGTGAAGGGCTGGAAGGGTGAATTATGAAGCTTCTCTATGTTGGGACAGAAATGATTTATGGTGAGCAAGACTAGCTGCTCTGATGGAAAACAGCAGAATGGGTATCTTTGTAGGTATGTTTTGCAACCTGCAAATATTCCCACTCCCTTCCATATATCCTAGTAAGCGAAATGTACCTTGCTCATATTCCAACTCCATTTTACACAAACATTTTGCAGATTAATAGGTTACACTTACACCTCACTATTCTTCTTCATACTCCTTTTGTGTATATACCTCCTCAATGGTGTACTGCATCAGGAGGACTTTTTGATTTGGTTTCAGTTACAGGACTAACGCAGGAAAGAAAAGAAGGGGCCATGTCTACAGCAGAGTGATACAAATTAAGCACAGAAACCTCTAGAACAGTAAAAAGCCTGTAGAACAGTAGTCCACTAAGCCAGTGGTCTCCAAACTTTTTTCATTGCACACACCTATCACTAAAACTTTTTGGGCATGCACCTCCAAAGTATGTGTATTTATTCATAAATCATATACTTCTAATACTGAAGTTCCAATATTTTCTTCCCACACCCAAATGGATCATCTTGGCACCCCTGGGGTGCACATACCCCACTTTGGAGACCACTGAACTAAGCTATCAGAGTTGGACTGCACCCCAAGAGCAGAGAGAAGATCCTTTTCAGAGGTTAGCTGTACTCTCTTTGGCAAGCATCAGGGAAGTGGAGGGAGGATTCAGACTTGCAGTGACATTGATGCTGTTAAACCAATTGTTATTTTTTTGGCATTTTAAATCTGGAACTAGAAGAGTTAGCATAAGAAAAAATTGGTAATAAACATTTCTTACGGACTGGGCACATCTTTCAATTTTTTACCATATATAAATCTATTGCAGGCAAACCAACTTGAATAAATGCACACTATTAAACCAGTCATCAAGTTACTTTTGTCATGAGCACTGTGTCACCCTCCAATCTGTGCAACAACATTAAAAGGCAGCATTGAGGCTTCCCAACTCAATGAAGTTAAGGACAACACTTTAAAATGAAGTTAAATTATGATTGACAATTAATTAGGTGATCGCTGCTAGGCACTAGAAGCAGATGCATTACCAATTTAGTATATTGCTGATATTTTCGCTACTGAACAAATGTTTACAGGCCACAAGAGTATGTCTAACTCTCCAAACGCCTATATGCCAATTAATTTGGCACTGTGCACTCTGTTTGCAGTTCTGATATTGTCTCCGTGTTACTCAGCAGAGTTTTGTTTCAGGTATTCAGAGACTCAGTAACAGCTGGTTTTGCTCCATTAGACTAACAAAGTGATAGAATCATGAATTAGATTGCAATCTATGCTTCAATATATATATTTTTAACAGTTGTGAAAGATATTCCTTTTAGACCTGTATCCTACCAGAAAAGCTGTGTTCAATTCCACTCCAGAGAGATTCCAGCTTGCAACTCCCTTTTTTGTTCTGAGGCTGTCCTGCTGGTTTCACAGCTGCCATGGATCTGGCCACTTGTAAAGACAGCTAGCCAACTAGCTGAATTTGATTTACATAGCAGTGTCTCCACTATAATGGAGCCAGGGAAGATTTATAAAATCAAACAAAATTACGTATTTGGTGTAGTTGTGAATTATTAATCTACCGGTCAGGAAACCTGAGTTTATTTTCAGCTGTTGCACAAACATTTTTTGCCTTTCTCTGTAAATTGCTCATTACCTTTGTGACTCAATTTCCCAACTGGTAATACTGTCCAAAAGATTTGCTTCACTAATAGCTGTAAACCACTTGTACAGGGCTTTCCACTTGAGAATTTTGAAGGGCAAAGTTTTCTTATTGCCCACAATTTTAGTGCATTTATTGTACACTGTTACAAGGAATCACCTCTGATTAGATAGCTAATCCCATCTGTTCCACAGTCTCTCCATGCTGCCTGTTCATTTAGGGTTTTTTTATATTTTGTCTATTCTGTCCAGAAAATATGAGACTCTGCTTTTATGGGTGGGCTTTGAAGAACAGATAAGAAGGCAAGGAATACTTATATTTTGCAGTCAATCAAAACACTAGGCAACACTGACTTCCCCCCCTGCCCCAATTCATGGCAACTCCCCAAACTATTGTTGGAGTTCCCAAGAGTTCCTAAAATGAGCATGAGAGGACAGGGAAGAGATGAAACTTGCCTTTCTCACTCACCCATGAAGTAGCCAAGCCTGCCGACTGCACCAGCCCACCAGAGAGCCCAGGCTATGCCGCCAATGGTGCTATCACAGGATGCCAGCAATGAACCCCACACATCAGAGCTCGGAGACGTACCTACACATCAGTGCACTTCTCAACATTTGCCATCTTTCCTGCCTCTCAGTACGATTAAATACAAGGTTGAGCAAAGTGGGACAGACAGAAAGGGAAGATTTGAGCCTGAATGTCTTTGGTTTTGTATTTTTTTCTGTAGTCCTAAAGCCCAACTATTCGTCTTGTTCAGAGTCACATTAAGATACAGTAGGTTCTGCCGATGATTATATAAATCCTCTCATTTTCAGTGCGAAAGGAGATAATTTCTCCCTTGCTGCAAGTCAATTAGCTTAATAACAACTCTACTCACTGTAACTTGGGAGAGGTAAAAATTAGAGGACCATAATACTTATAACTGAATGCATACAAAGATTACAATTATTTTAAGGTCAATCAGACACAGGGCCTAAACCATTAACAGTCTTCCCTCTTGATCAGTACTGCTGTAAACTATACAGAGAACACAGCTGGCTACACATTAGTTTCATTGTTGGGCTGTCAACCATTTGAAGGCTTTCACCAAATTCCTCTCCACAGGGCATTTTCCTTTTTCTTTAGATCTGCAGACACACAGTACTTTGTAAGGAAGTGCATGTAATGCAATTACTGTATTCTGTTCTGTTTGTTTTCTTGGGGGCAGAAAGGTATAGATTTTCATGAACTGTTGTTTTCCCTTAAACATTCATCTTGTAGGATACCAAAGCTCCTGATCTGTATCTTCCATAATTCAAAGAATATTTTAGGACTGGGTTACGTGTGCCTTCTACAAAGCTAAACTGAGACACCTGAACTTTTAACTGAGGCTACTGGAAAAGGAGAAGCATACTATATTGTTTTAGACCATGTGTCTCATCAAAGTTGGAGTCTTATATTAAGAAAAATTGGGTTTACTAGATCACTTGGATTTTAGAATCAAAATATACTTTCCACATCATCATTTTAAACCTAAACCAAATGGATTAATAAATTGGAATAAACTTTAGGAATAAAATCTAAAGAACTAGTAAGAAAGTAGATGAGATATACTCCATTTCATATTGTTGATCTGCTTCATGAAATTTACTTTTGCTATTGAAACTTTGCACTTAGAAAAGCAGTAAGCTTTTCCATATAAAAAGAAAGAATAAAACTAGTAGGTCTGTCCTGTGTTTGGCCTGTTTATCTAGTGCCGCATGCTGTCTACAGAAACAGATGGCGGAGATACATGAGGGAAGTACAGGATAATCTACAGCTGGGAGATGTGTGAAAAACAATCTTTTATGAAAGTCTTCCCTGCTTTCAAGGGTTACATAAACCATGCAAGTTTATATGGAATTCATGTCTTACCAACTACTACAGGCATGAAAATCCAATCAAATTTAATTCTGTATTTCAAATCCTGATAAGTTCTTGATGTCAAAAACACTACCCTGGAGGAAGATCCTGATACAATCCTCATTAAAATTCTTATCCTCATTTAATTTACTATACTCTGGTTTTATGTTTCAAGACAGGTAACAGGAGTTCATTGCCTAGGTTCTTCACGCAATTGCATAGCTGTTTCTGTTTTTATCTCTTTTTGAATATAATCAATCTTGATAATTTTGATTTATCTTCAAATTGGAGTCTCAGTCCTTCATAGTCCTCTTCAGTCAACTGCTTTCAGTTTTGCACATAAGACTGAGTCTGCAGAGTGTTCTGGATGAACTTGCACCATGGATTTCCACAACTTCACTATACGACACTCTGCATTATTTTCAACTCTACTCATTCCACAGTGTGTCAATGCCTTAGAGAATAAGGAACGTGGATACACCTACATATTATCCCACTAACAGGAACAACAATGAGAAGGAAACAGGAAAAATCCCACTTTTGCTGTGCAAAATGTGCAGATCCATGTTACGTTCCATGGAATCCAAATACATAAACTCACAGATAGGAACCTTTCTTTTCTGTTACTGGGATATAACATGCTGTTCACGATAATGCCTTTTTAAATTGGCTCAACTATAGGCAAGTTATTTCATAGACCAGTGAACTCATTTTCCTGTTGTCCGTGCAGCACAGAGTAAACTAAGACACCATTTATGTCAACTTAGGTTGCTGGCCAAGCAGCCTCAAGGAGAACAAGAGCTGTTCAACATGTTTGCCTCTCACTCTGCAGCCTCCATCAGCCCTGTGGGACAGGTAAGTGAATTTCAAGCGTTCATCTGACAATAGCTGCTCTAATAGCTGATCTCTAATAGCTGCTCTCATGGGAGAACATGCACATCATTAGAGAAAACGCACTACTGTCCTTAGCAGAATCATGTTCCAGTCACAATTTTTACCTTTCCTGGAAAGATGAAGGGTGTATAGCCTTTATGTTTATCTATTATTGTAACATGTATAGCTATTCACCAAGACAGCCAGATTTGTTAAGTTCCTGTTAATGACTGAACAGTACTGTTATGTATCAAACAATTTTGCAATAGGCAGCCTTAGGTACTCAGTTAATCAAATTTTGGTACTTAAATCCATTGCAACACATGTGCAAGCTAAAAGAAGCTCATTTGTAACTTAGGTCTCTGAAAAGTTTATTATATCAGTGCTTTTTGAACTGTTCTGGTCTCGGTTCTTAACTTATTTTATTGTACATGTCCCACATCAAACGAACTGCAGAAACAATGGCTATGGCACAGATAAGTAACTAGTACAGACATATTTTCATAAAGAAGCGATATGTATGTATGTTCTTAGTTGCAGATGAGGAAAAATATACAGTGGCAGACAGAAATATTCAAATAGTTTTTATAAAAGCATCTTCAGTTCAGCTATGTTTAGTTTGGCTTGGTTCTTAGGTCTAACTATTTTCAGAAGTATTGATAGACTGTTGTCAGTATTAAGAGAGACTCACTAGCAAACCTGAGAAGAAACGATACAGTTGGTGGCAGTCTCTATACCTACCTCATCATTATATATTATTCAAAATCTAATTGCTCATTTCCTTCATCATTGACAAGACATATTTAGGAGACTAGCACAATTTCATTCTAAGAGACATTAAACAGAAATGTATTTTATTAATCCTAGAACTTCACTGAATATTGCAGACAGAGATAGATGAATCTGAAGTCACTGAAGATTCTAACAAGTTTATCAGGAAAAATATTTACTAAAATGTTTTAAAGTCAGTACAGTCCTAGGAAGAATAGTAAAAATGTGAAATAATAAAACAAAGACAGAGAGCTGACTGACTGGGTAAGATACTCATCACTAAAGACTTCTACAATGTGGCTTTGCCACAGAATTCCCTGGCTAAATTAGTGCAAGTCACACAACCTCCCTCTAACTCAATTAGTCAACTGATAATGTGGGGAAAATAATGCCAGTATACCAATAATACAGGGCTGCTTGAAGGCTTTTTTGTTTTATTTCTGTAAAACATTTTGTGCAAGTTCCTGATATAGTATGATCTTGCCTAAGGGCTGCTGAAGTCAGCAAGATCTTTAACAGAAGACAGACACACAAAATATTATTGGAAGGGTAGATAGCATGTTATATTACTACTTCGGCTCTTTTTCAGCTTGGCAGCACTTCAGCATTCTAGTTGCCTTATGAACACAATGGGCATAGCCGTCAGGATCACTTTACAGCCACCATCAGATCGCAATCGAACCAGCAGTGTGGGGATATAAGTGCATACCACAAATACAGCTTGCCAACCACAAGATTAGCTACTCCAACAAACTAACTCTTAGCTCCCATATAAAATGTAACTAGCAGAGATCATTTGCAGAGCAGGATTTCCTGATGCTTTTCTTACCTGCAGGACTTCTGACTGTACAATGCCCTGAGAACAGGGCAATCATTGCTGGTTCTCATGTCAAAAGCTTACAGATGCACATATACGGTTCTGTTTTTTGTGGTTTATTCCATAGATTGTGGTTGATCTAGCATGTTATAAGGAAGCAGAGCCTCTCTTGTGAATAGCTACCATTACACAGCCAAACCACAAAGAAATTTTGGGCTTTATTCTTAGGGGCATTTATTTCAGTGTTGGGTACTCGGTTTCAAAAGCCTTAGCCCAGTAACTTACACTTCAGAAAATAAATTTACTTAATATCAGTTATCCAAATTAAACCAGGAAATGTAATGAAGATCTTAGTTAAGATTCACATTTAATTTACACCCACATTTTCCATTTCTGGAAACTAAATATGTAAGTACTCATTGTTGAGAATATTATTTAGCTGACACTGTAATGATTCCTACGTAATGTTTCTTCTTCACAGTTTTGCATCAGTGAAAAATAAGGTTTAGAAAATGCCTCATAACTGCTTTTCACGGGATGCAAAAATTCCATGTTTCACATTAAGAAATCCTAGCATTTTAATGAACACAGGAAAGTTTATGAAATCCAAAATGTCACTTCATAATTAGACAAATTCCTAAAGCTACTTAGTTTTCATTTTAATGCCTAATCTTTGCCCAACTCTGACTTGCAAATTATGGTATAAATACATGTAATATTTAAAAAACACAAATGCAAACCCTAATCTTTAAATTGATTACATGGCAGACTAATGCTTAGAACTTTAGAAACTGTTTATAAGCAGATATTTAAAACCAGACGCAACATCCTTTCAAAGGCATTCCTTAAAAGGATTGCAACAATTTGTCTTGGGCTAATTTTGGTCTGATATTAATTTACAGTTGTATTTTGAAAATAGTGCATTTAACTTCTATTCTTTTAGCCTGTATTGTATTGGCGATGTTGTATTTCTCAGAATTAGGTGAACATACAGTCTACGTTCCAATGCATAAATCAAAGATACAATTGTAATATAAAAAAGACATTACTGTACTCACATTCAAGGATGTTAGGCAGGCATGACAAAAATTCTATGATTAATACCAAAAATCATGATTGTTTCACTGCTTATCTTGTCTTCCCCTCCATTCTTTTAATAGGAAAGGCTTATGCCTCGAGCAACCATATTAAATTCTGCTGTTTCCCTACTGTTTTAAGACAGTAAAATAGTTTTTGGCTAAGTTGTGGTTGTGTTTCAATATGGAATACAGTCTGTCCTGACTCAAAATGTTGTTACTATATGTATTCCTCTAAGTCTCATTTGTTAAGCTAGTAACTCTTAGTTAAAATCCATATATTGCCAAAGCATTGCTATGGTACCAATACCCTCCATCCAAGGAATTTTCCAGGTCTCACCTCTGTTAACATGCTGTGCCTGAAATTATATGTATCATCAAAGTCAGGACTGGGACTACTGCCATCCTCTAGAAGGGAGACCATGTGTGTGCTGAGGAAGTGAAGTTTTTATTTCCTAATTCTGCTATGTGAACATGAAAAAGGAGAACAAAACACACTAACTGCTCTCAAAGAACCAGAATTATAGCCTGGAAGAATTTGAGGCTTGAAAAACAGACCTGTGTATAAAATGCTGAAGACAGCAGCTTTTTCCCTTTGGACTTCCATTAAATTATGGAAGAATAACAAAGGGCACAAAAATATTTAGGCTATTATTCCAAAAGATTTGAGTGGAAATATGTTTTGTTCCCTTTGGTGTTCTGAAAAAATGAGTCCTAGTGATTACATTTTTATAAACTGGCTAAAATTTATTTGTATGTTTCATTTGGACTTCAGATGAAAAACTCACGTAAAAGCTTGTCTAAAAGGTCAGTTTTGATGCAACTGACCTAATCTCATGCCATTTTGAAGTACTATACTGTTCTCTTCTGTCAGTATTCTGTAGTTTCATAGCCCCGTTTGTTGTTTATTCTTCCATTAAAGATAAATGAAAGGTTAAACAGATGTATTAACTATCTGGTTCATTTACTTGGATCTTTACTTTGAAGCTATTATGAATCAGCAACTGAAAATTCACAGAACAGATTTAAGTGCAAGTGCTCCATGCTTGCAACTTTCTCAAACCAAAGAGTGTTCTCAACATTTCTAATTATGAATTTGGCAGAGCAGGAAAATGGACTTCACCTGAGGTACTCGTCTCATAGTAATACCAGTTCTTAATGCTTGAATTCTTTTAAAAATTAAATCTCAGGGTTCTTATTTCATGCAAAAGTAAAGAAGAACAAGAAAGGTTGCTATTACTGCATTACTAACAAAACTGTTCTCAAAAAAAAGTGGAGATTATCTTTGTACAACTAACAGAACATACATAATATTAGATCTTAATTAACTGAAAAAGCAAAAGAGCTCACTGTGAAAAATCATTACTGTTTGGGAGACCCAGTTGATAAGAGTTGAAGCATTCAGTAACATCTCCTTTAAGTAATTTTTTAAAAACATTTCAAAATTACACTGTACTTACTGGATTGAGAACCACTGTGAAGAACAACTCTCCTCCTTGAATACTTTTGTCTAGTTCCTTTGGGCCTCCAGGATACTCTTTATAGAAAATTGTGTGGGTGAATAAGCCACAAGTTTGCCTAGGAAGCACCTGAATTTATTTACACACACACACAAAAAAAAAAAGATTCAAGACAAATTCACACAACAAAAATGTTTATACTTTTAACGAGATAATAAATGCCAGATAAGTAACACATAACTGATCATATTCCTTTGTGATAATTGCTGGGTAGATTTTTGCCAGAAGTCAATAATGATCTAGTTGAACGAATACACTGGCAGATCAGTAAATAGTTCTTACTGAAAGAAACAACTTTTTTATTATCAAAGAATATCATAACATCCAAAAATTCATCACGTTTCGTTTGAAACTGGAGATTGATCTCAATCAGTAAGTTACAATTCAGTAACCTCCTCGAACTCATTTTGTTTGTAACACCTGATCCTAACACCAAGTATTTGAAGTTTGGTCATCAAAGATTTCTAAAATTTAAGAAAAATTTGAAAATAATCTGAAATATTATCAATCTATATTGTATTAATCAGCTCCACTTTTTATTTGAATGATGGCTTTGTTGTAAATTTACACTAGAATTTGAAAGTGAGGGGTTTTTTCCTTAGGCATCACCACCAATAATAATTCTAAATTGACACATGATGAATTTGCCAATAATGCTCAAATTGAAAATGATTTGCTTCTCATTCAGCTGTGCTAGTTTTCCAAGACCAGTTGCAATAAAAAGTAGTGTAAACAAAAGTATTTTTAAAAACATGCAAACAACAAATCTTTTGAACAGGAAGAACTAATAAATTCAGCTAAGATTTCCCACAAAACTTCAGAATATTTTCTATCAACTTCAGAAAAGAATTTGCTGGAGAGTATTTCAATTATGTCTTTTATGGAAAATCAACAGCTGAGTATTGATGCTCATACATAATTCTTAAACTGGGATTGTTCTTAAACATTTTAGTCCAATTTAGAACATTATATGTCACATACATGCTATACTGTATGATAGCTTAAACCTTAATTGATGTAGACTGTGGTTTTATAGATACTCTTTATTTCTTGTAGTTTCATTTCTCAACATCTTTTTTGTAATGTACAGGATACTGTGACCACAGGCCAAATTCTGTGTTGTCAAGAAAATGTATGGAATTTGTCTGTTTGCTGTAAACTTGCATATACTTTTTAAAAACCTTTGGATTCCACTAATGAAATATGAGAACAATTCTTCACAGAGGCAAGGAATGAAGCTGTACTGGATGGGAAATGCTCTGGCAAATCTTACACAATGATTTTATTACTGAATGTATTCATCACTATAAGCCTGCAGAAGTAAAATATTAATGCATTTGCCCTGGAGAACTGAAAGCTTGAGACTCCCAGAACAGGTGGTTTTATCCGACTGTTCTTGGAAATAGATTTTTGGCCCCAGTGTCCATGTGTTAAATCTTACTATGTGTCTTCAAATGACATGTTTTTACAAAAATTTATGAAAGAGATTTTTGGAGACTCTGAGAGTCAATCAGTCTTCCTCAAATGCTTCATGCCCCCTGCACATATCCACGAACCCATTATTTTACATGCAGCTATTGCTTTGAGGAGAACAAACTGTAGCTCAAATCTGTATGGTGTCAACTTTTTCCTGAATGTTTTGAGATCATTTTAGTTTGCTTCATCCAAAAATAGATCAAAAATTTTAAATATTATTATTTTGCTTAGAAAAGTGGTATCCATGGTAACTCAAGGACAATACCAGAATTCTGTTATAAGCTAAGTGGCAGTCTTGAGCTAAGGGACTTGGCCCTCCAAAACTGCTTGCTGCAGCCACAGGTATAACACAGCACACACACTAGGATCCTTCCCATTCACTGCTCTCCTACGTGCTAATAAAAAGAAAGTTAGTCAAGAACATACCATGAAGTATTTTGCAAAGCTGTTTTGAAACTTCTCAGATAATAACGCCAATATGTGATTCAGAAGTAGTCTACGCCCCGGTGACCAGATGGTATTAGCATAACGCCTTCCATGTCAGTTGTGTATAACCCCTTTTGGCAAACACTGCTGTCAGTGAACAACACTGTGAATTATGTAATACAGAAAAATTGTGTGATTTAACTTGTGGCTGCCTCAACAGAGCAGTTTCATTGCCTGGAGCGAGGTGTGGTGTGTGTGCGTGTGTCTTCCAGCCTTCTGAGTGTTTGCCCTGCATCCAGACTGATTGCCTGGGCCCAAAGCCTAGCTGTGGGGTTAAGCCACAGTGCAAAGCACAGTTCAGATTTCTGTATGGCAAGAAGCAAATGAGGGCAACTCATTCAAATGGAAGAAAAAAAATATTTATGCACCAAGATGCAGATTCTCAGATGGCATAAACTGGCAACACTCTTTTGCAGTTAATGGTACTATGCAAATTTAAAACCTGCTAAAAATCTAACCTATAATATTCTGTTAAAAGATGCAAAGTAGACTTTTTCTTTGAGATCTCTGAACCAGTATTAACAGTAGGACTAGAACAGTTAACAGCCTGTTAACTGTTAACAGCGGGGTGCCTGGAGGCCACCTTTATCAGAAGCAACATCATCAGCAACGGACTGATTTTAATTAACAAGATACTGTCAAATATATCTTGCTACTTATGCATAGCAATATGTGCTTCTCACAACGTGAACTTTCAGGATACCCTGCTTTTCCACTTAAAAATAAACTGTTCATAAAATGGTAGAGTGATTCCAATAAGAACATCATAAATACAACTCACCATGATATTTTTGTGGATGAAGCCTCGTCTGTACCTTGCAGGCTTCAGGTGTGGGTATTCTTCTGTGCTGGTAACTCTGATATTCCAGACCTTTTTCCAGGCATCATAAAGTTGAACATGTACTGGATAGACTCCAGAATGGTGTGGAGCTACTGCATAGCCCAAATCAGTTGGAATACCATGTTCCTAAAACATAACAGAATGATGACTGCTTTCAAAAATTTAAGAAACTTGATGTTTTGGCATTTCTCAAATCCTTTGTTTGTGAGTGACCAAGAACAGGTCTGAAATGCAAATAATGGTGATATCAAAACATGCTTTATATACGTGAAGGAGATGGAAGGCAGCATGGTGAAGATGAAACACAGGATTTTAATACAAAAGCCTTTTCAATAAATATTTTTACGAGTATGTAGGGAAGAGTGATATAGATGTATTTTACATTGATTTCTTCAATCTACTTTAAACAGAAAGCTACACTCTTTCAAGTTCTTGCAACGAATTTGCTCACAAACTAAGAATTCAGAGAGAAAAACACTGGCACATATTCACACAACAGGTAGCATTTGGCAGCTACAATAACGAAAATGTAATTTGCACTACATGTCCCTACACAATTACTTGGACTGTTAGCTGAATTTCTACGGAAAGTCACTGCATTTCTCCTCAAATCCACTCGAAACATAAAACCATATTAAAAAAATCAGCTTAACCATTTCAGTGTCAGAAAAGATAACCACTTCTAAAATTCTGAGGATAATAGGCAGATGTTGTAGACTAACCCCTTTTGTAGTTCATCTTCTATTTTTGCAGACTCCCGTCATTTATCTTGTTTACACACTGACCTTGCTGGTATTACCTCCTCTTGACATTCAATGTATTTGCTTTCCAGTTTCTGGTTTCCAACATACTCCACTGAATTTTGACACCCTTTCTCCTTTCTTTCAGGTTACTTTTCAAAGGAACAGTATGTAGCAGATATTTCTTTCATAGTCAGATTAGCAGAATACACTGTCCATAAGATGATGTTGTGTTGCAATGATTTAGGAAAACCACCTTTGCATAACTTTTGAATTCTGTTTGAGTGGTTTTTAATATTGTTTGCATTTGTACGGTCATCTTCACCATATTTTCTCATCATACTCTGTGTGCAAAGGTAAGAGTGGGTGGATCTTGGGTCTCTTCCTTTTAATAAACTAGTAACTAAGGAATCTGAAAAACTGTAAGTCTTATCTCAAATAAAAATGTGGGTGTGACCCTAGTAAAATCATCTTTGCTGGAGGAGGACTGGACTACTGTAGGAAAGCTACTGCACTGGACTTAAAAAGCTTAAATAGTCAGGATTCAATATTAGACATATCCATTTTAATTTAAATATGACAACTCTACTAAAAGCTTAAAACAAAGCAAACTCACAAAAAGCAGCATTTGCTTCTGCTCTGGAAGAATATGAGTAATAAGACATTAAAGATGTGAAGCCTGCAAGGGAAGAAAGCTATTTTTCCCCCTCAGGCGAGGGGAACCTACCATAATGGCATGTGTAATGGACAGGTATGGTTAATCACAGTTGAGAATCCTAATTTTTCTATATTTAAAAACCTGGTGAAATTATTATTATTTCCCTTTAGCAACTTATGGCATACATAACTGGGCATGAGATTTTACCACTCTGAGGCTGGTGCAGCTTTTGGAATTCTCGTAAGGCCGTACCGCTCCTGGGTAAGATTCAAACACCCCATCAGCGACCCCATGGAACCCAGGGAGCACATCTCCTGCTGGTTTCCAGTTGGGGTGCACTATGCGTAATCTGCCAAAGTAGGAATGAGTAAGACCTGGCCTATTGGTTTCACTGCATGGGAAGATAAAGAATGGATATGCCAGCAGTTACACAGCTTTACACTATTTAATTCCATCACTGATATTTCAATTCCTCTTTCTTTTATCTTTTCTACTTCCCTTAAGCCTGCATAAACATCAGAAAGAAAAATCTTTACAGAATATGTAAGAAATTGCATTCTCTAATGTCCCATTTAATCTCCTTCATTCAGCTATAAACAAATGTCTGATTTTTAAGGGTTTTTCCCTCAAGTTTTACAATATGCAGTAATAAATATATAATCAAAATCTTTCATTCTAATTATGAGCCTATCATCTTCAATGTATTAGTGTCTCTGTTATTTCTTAGCGACTGTAATTCCCAAGTTGAACATTTAACACACAATATACACATTCAGTTTGATAATGCATGAGGCATCAGCAATTTCAGCCTCTTTCAAAAAAGCAGAACACTTATCTTTGTTATTAATTTAAATGCTTTAAGCAAATGAAACTTAATGAGTAGCTTCATGTCTATGTATCTATACACAGCTTCAGACATGAAAAACATTTAATATAAGGTATCTGTAAGTATTAAAAGCATTGAAAGTAGTGAAGAAAATAGAAATTGATGGTTACCTAAAACAGGGCTGAATATGAATTATTCTAACAACATACTTTAATGGTTACATACTGTAGACTAATCTCGGAGGATGTCTTAGGTGACACCAGAACTACAAGAACTGATTTAACTTCCAGTGGAGCTTGCAAGAGTACCCAGAATCACAGAAAAAAAGGGAATTTTGGACATACGATTTGTAAATTTTCATGGTTCTAGCTTCTAGTGAAATGCTTTCTTTAAAGAAAATATTAAAACTGAGCTGGCACGTACTCAGTACAACTACAGTTTACAGTAAACTTGGTAAAATCTTTGGTCGAAAGGAAGCATATACCTCACTCAAAAGTAAAGTTTTCAAATACAAATTTTAATTGCTTGATATTCTAGGCCTATACCTTCCTCCTACGCTCACTGACACATGACCATAAGCACACTCTTTTTTGTTCTGGTATCTCAAATCCCCCAGCTCTTTCAAGGACAAAGTCATTACCTGCCAGCTAAAGAGCAACCAGTGTATTTTGAAAAGGGAGAACTAAAATTAGGCTGTTGGAAGAGTAGATGTATTTCAGCAAGTTATGTTTGCTGAGATATTCTGCTATAACACTCTTTATGTTGGATCATTTCTTCAGACAAATAATACATACTATGTTTGGCAGTTTGGTTTGGTTTTACTGTATGAAAATAACTGTAGAGAAAAGTCTGTTTTTCTATTATTCTCAGATCTAAAGATCTGCTTTTATTTTTTCTTATATTCTCACCAAAACATTTTTTAGAGCTTTGCTGTGAATAAATAATTAGTAAAGACAATGCTTTTCAAAACAAGTTTTTATAAAGCTGATCCAAAGGGAATATATAAGATGTTATCAGGTATTACCACAGAAAAGCATATTTGAAAATGTGGCACATTTCATTAATCCTGACATGCAGTGTTTTCATCAAGTTGTTTGACATGTTTTGATGGAGTATTTATTCTTTCAGAAAATTTTTTTCTAATCTAAACAATGGGTTATTTGGACAAAATTTTATTTAGGAAAATACTGAAATAGAAGAATTTTTATCTATATTTACTTTGCAAGATGGGAACATATTAATTCTTCATTCTGCAAGAATTTTTCCATTCAAAATTTTTCATAAATTAATAATAATAAAAAATAATCAAACTTTAATTGAGAAGGAAATCCAAAATGTAGAGAAACAGAATTTTCATAGCACAAAATAGTGACTGTAAAAAAAGCACTTTATCAAAACTTTCCTTTTTTTTTTTCCAATTCATTAAGATTAAAACAAATTGTACAAGGATTGATTTTTCCAACAAAATAGGAATAATTGTTTCTGAATACCTAAATTCTATATAAAATGCAAAAATATAACTCACTAAGGCAAATTTTTTGTTGAGGATCATCTGCTCCACCAGTGAGGACTCATTGTGGAAGAGGTGAGGCTGCATGTGACTCCACATATGGGGAAACCACCAAAACTCATCTACAGACCTCAACAACAGGTCATCACCTTCATCTTCCTCCTCAGTGCCTGCAAAACCAAAAAAGAAAAAAAAGAATCTCTCTGAAGTAAAGTCTCTACTTTTACTATATTCTTACAAACATTTGAAAATATATCTAAGAAAGAAATGAGCATAATAAAATGCGACCATTTAAAGTACTGAGG
The DNA here is from genome assembly GCA_013400195.1 of Aramus guarauna. Classification (NCBI taxonomy): domain Eukaryota; kingdom Metazoa; phylum Chordata; class Aves; order Gruiformes; family Aramidae; genus Aramus; species Aramus guarauna. Next base: position 581,196 of record VXBL01004075.1, on the reverse strand, counting down.
ATTTTAAATGTTTCCAAGCACATATTCCTTTTCCTTAAGTAACTACAGTCAAGTAAAAGTCTGAGCACCCCATTTTCATGGCATCTCAAACGCATGGTACACCACTGTCCTCACATGCATGTGCTCTATCAGTAATGTCAGTAGCTAAGGGACAGAATTGGAGAAACTGTATGCAAGACAGTTTAATACAGAGTATAAATGAAAATGTTGACAACTCTTTTCTGTTATTCCTTATTCAAACTAAATTCACTCCCCAGTCAAACTTCTTTTCCTTTCGTTACCTAGGATATGTAGAAGTAGTTTTTCCCAGCAGCCTTTTCAAAATATTATACAGAAGAGTACAATTATTTTCTCTTCCCTGCTACTTCTTACCTTTCTGATCATGGCTTATTCAGGAGTTCCCAAAAATTGTGTCTTTGAAGAGACTTACAGGGCAGCTGGAGCTCACTGAGTCACTTCTCGGACCCTAGGCCTCTCTCCAGATGCTCTCCTGCCTGTTCCTAAGGATGCGGTGTGGGGAACAGGCCCTGCAGCCATTTCTCACTGCGCCGCTGATGAAGAGGAAAGGCTCGGGCAGCAGCGTTCGGCCCTGCTGTTCTCCCACACCTCTCCTGCTGCAGTTACAGCAGTAAAGAAGCCAGCGGTCGGGCCTGTCCTCCGACCCTGAGCGGACTGGCTGCTTTGGTGCTCATAAATCCTCCCAGCCTGTGAAGAAGCAGCTGCAGCCCAGCTACCTGCTGGGCCGGGCCCTGGCCCTGCTCCCCTGGGTGCAGGCACGGGGGGCTGGCTGGGACCCCAGCACTCCAGAGGCCATATGTGTAATCTGAGGGCGTTTATCCTAGTCCCAGTGCACTTCTAATGACAGGTTAGCCCTGTCAAAGGCAGCCAAATTTAAATAACCCTTTAATGGGCTGCTGTATAAAAACTGTATGAGTTGAACTTAGACAACCTATAGCTTTACACATCTTCACGCTGTGCCTGCTTCCCACTTCTCTGATTTCCTACTCCTGCAAACAATCAACACAATTTGGCAAATCCTTTATCCCTCTCAGCGTTTTGCAATATCTATTCTCCTTTTTCAGTCTTTTAGCCAAACATTCAGCTCCAATGCTTTCTGCGTCCATACAGACATACTTTCACTAACCCTCTTTCCTTCAGCAAACTTTGTCTGACATACCTTCGCTGTTGTGATTTTGTTCCTCTTTACCTCTGAGGGAACTACAGCAGTGAATGAAAAATGTGTGCAGACATATGTAATGATGTGTCGATGTTTGTAAGATCATTAGATTTTAGGACTCCACCTGAGTCCATGGGGCCCTGTGTGATGTTCACATGCTATCAAAGAAAGTGCCTAAAGTTCATACGAAGGCCAGATCAGGGAGAAGAAATCATATCAAGAAAGGAAGAAAGCCACAGCAAGGGATGGGCTGTAACAGAGACAGACTCAACCCATTCAGTTTACAGCCAGTAACCGGGTCAGTTTGTAGGACAAACATGCAATACCTTTGCTAAATCCTGCTCAGCCAAAAGCAGGAAACCCATACACATGTTCCCTCCAAAGCATCTGAACTGTCAACTGAGGCAAAAGAAATGGTCTGGAAAGTACCTCTGCCTGCTGAGACACTGGCAGGTGACAAACTTGGCAGTCAGGACCGTTTTGCTGGGACATTCTAGGCAAAAGAAAGGCAAGGAAGGGATGGGAATGGATGAAGAGATGTCCAGAATGTGAAAAAGTTAAGGCATCTCTAGTGTCTCTGAACTGTGCAGGTGACCCCTGGATTGCAGGGGTGAAACCTGGACATTTACCAGGTCTAGACAAAGTCTGCTGAGCCCAAGAGAGACCTGTGGAGGGATTGTGCAGGCCCAGCTGCTTTCCTCTCCCACTGTTCAGCTCTAAATAACAAACTTCTTTCCCCGCCTCTTCTCTTCTTAATATGACAAGTAATGCTGACCAAGATGCACAGCAGAGCACAAGAAGAATTACGCTCATCCCTCTGCTACATAACATGCACAGCAGTCGAGCATATTCAAGCTCTATATATCTATCTTTGGTTTGAATAAATCTAGTTTGGGTTTCCAGTCTCAGCTAACATGTCACTTCACTTCCTTCTTTCCCTATTAACATCCCTCAACTATGACATTATCTTGTGTTGTCTTTTGTCTCTCTCTTCCAGGCTCTGATGTTGTCCTATTTTGCATGCATGTCTCTTCTTTCTGTTTGACAGTAGAGAGCACCTTCTTTCTTCTATATCGCATCCTATTTAATACCTTATCTTCTATTTCTACAGTGGTTTAAGTATAAAATTATTTTAATGGGTTATATATTGCTATATGTCTACTGTAGAGATTAAACTATCCAAAAGGATAAACTGTGGTAGCTCAACAGATCTCTCAGTGAAGTCAATTGAAAATTTCATTTGATCAGTGGCATTTACCACTCAACAACAGGTTGAAAGGAATTGAATATGAATTTTAATAAAAGGGGAGGAGGAATTCAATCTGTTCCACACCAACACCTAATGCAGGCATTGCAGCTTACAAGAAATACAGGTGCCTCATCCTGAGTTGTTCCAGCCCACCTAAAATTGCCACCTAAATTCTCAATGTGCTCAGGAAACACATGCAGAGAAAAATCCACTTCACCTATTCTGTGTGCCTCCCTCTCCTCATTTCCTGGGAGAGATTCTGTAGTAAGTGTCTAAGCTAGCTCAAATTAAATGAAATTATAAAGCAACAGTAAGAGATGTGTTTATTCCACCCTCAGGATTAATTTTACTGTTATCCAATGACACATATGTAACACATATGACCCCTTAAAGAACGCTGGCATCCCAAGCTTGCACTGCTTCTTGCAAGGTCTCCCCCTGGCCCTGTGACTCTGCCATTTCTGCATGTCCCAGCTTGCAGGAGGAGGGGGAACATTCCTTACTCAGGAAAATGGTCTGACAGTACACTTTGCTGAAGGACTTAGTCTTTCACTTAGAAACTACAGCCTGGCTCTCCTAATTCCACATCATTGCCCCTCTTATTGGGCTATTATGCAAAGAATAAGCACCTTTTTTTTTTCTTTTTTTTTTTTTTTTCTTTTCTTTTTTCTTTCCTTTTTTTTTCTTTTTTCAAGAGAAATGTTGCTGCAAAGAGGTATTTACAGACTCTACCTACATGGTTATTTCCATACAGACTACAGCTCAAACAAAAGGTTAATCTCATATAATAACTTTAAGAGAAGAATTTGATGCGGTAAATCACACAAATGTATGTCCCAAAGCAACCTGGAAGAAAGAACAATCTGATTTCTTTAGTTATCCTATTATGAAGGAAAGTCTTCTCTCAACTCAGACCCCTAGTCTCTATCATTCCTACTTTCCTCATACTACAAAGAACACAATCAAAATGAAAGTTATTTTAGTATTTAATTCTTACCTGTGTGATAAAATTTCCCTGAAAATCCCAGGTTGAAAGTAAAATTTGTAATCTGAGCTCTCAAAAGATTCTGTGTGTCAAGCAGGGCCTGAAAAAAAACAACCCACCATATAAACATATCTGTAGGAAACATACCTAGCACAGAAATGCAATATAACAATATAAATATTTTTACAGGTATATGTCTTTTCAATTGGTTTTGCTATTTAAAAACAGCTCTTTATACATGACACAGAAGTAACGTTTTCATTATCATTTAAAGATTAAAGACAGCATGCAAACTCCATCATTTTCCTCATAAAGATGACCAGCTATTAAATACTGGTTTACTCCCTGAATCATGAGATAGGAAAAGAAAGGCACACACCAGAGAAAAGACCTTCCACTGATTACTCAGCAAACCTAGGCCACAGCCAGGAATGAACTTCAAATCTCTTGTGCCCCCGACCACTGCTCCATTCACTGGGGTGAACAGCATCTATTAGAATTATGTTTCTCTAGATCAGGTCAAGCACATACACAGCATTTTAGTCATGTTTCACAATCACTGGCAATGAAAAAAATTTCAGAAAGAAGTGAGATGAAGTCTATTCCACATCAAAGAACTTAATCCTAATTTCCCCCAAATTCTGACTCATTTCTCAGACAGCATACTGGCTGTCAGCATACATGTACTTGCACTAAATTAGTACAAACAAAAACCCAACACACAGGAAGAAAGGGGAAGCTATTATTCATCGGATACAGCTTCACTCTTTCATTTCAATATGCTCTTCTTGATTTTACTCCCAAGATTCACATGTTACTTTCAAGAGTTATCTCCCAAACTCTTACACTTTGCTGCTGTTCGCTCTTTCATTTTTCCAGGTGTAACAAAGAAACCTAGTTTTCCAATGCAAAATAAAACCTTGCAAAGCAAGAACAAAACAGAAGAGTGAAAAGCCCCTTCTGAAATGAGATTTGGTGTGTGCATTCCTCCCAATAGCCTGCCCTCATGCAATACCTTTGAAAGAAAGGGAAATATTTATAGGTCAAAGGTCATCAAAGAGTTTTCAAAGTCAACATACATCATAGCACAATGATTTTAATAAAGTGATTAAATCATTACTATTGTCAGAAATGAGTAACTCTAAGCATGTTATTAAAGGGGAATGTATTTAAAAGCACAAAAAGATTAAAATCACTGGAGATTTCCAAAGGTTTAGAGGTCTAGGAGGTTTCCTGACTCTTGAAATTCAATGACAGTTTGGTGCCCCGAAAAATATGAGCCAGTAATTTTACTTACAGTTTCTTTGGACATTTTCATTATAGGAGTAATTTGTCTACAATTATTTTTTTAACCGGAATGCCAATGACAGCAAAATGTTACCATGCATGTCAAGTCCAGCTTTAGATATAAGTATAGCATAGTGAAGTTACAGTTCCCTAAGATACGACGCATTTTACAGATGGAGGAGATATCCACCTTTTAATCCACGTTTGAGTTTTGCTGACCCAGCTGACAAAACATGAGTGGTTTCAATTCTGACTCATCAGTAGTACTTGCCTTGTTCACCGTATCGGCGGACCAGAATATTACGCCTAAGCATATTCATTAAATGTATATTAATCACAAAACTAAATCTGTAAAAGAACCACCACTTTTCTGCCTCTTATTTCTTACAGTCCTCTCAGATCTGGAAGTAACTTGCCTCTCCCACTGTCGTCTTCAGCAGTGTAGCTTCAGCAACAACAGTACATGCAGTTTCAAAGAACAGTATCAGTAAGGTAAAGATCATCATCTTTCACTGGAAAGCCTGAAAAATGTCCTGCGAACAAGGGACTTTCTAAAGGAATGAGTAAAATAAACCACAGAATGGAGATAATTGAAAACAAGATCAAGACTTGTGAAGTGGAATATTAAGAGAAAAATCTTGCAACACTGTCACCAGGACTTTTGCACAGGCTGAGAGTGCAAAGATCACCGAGGAGACTTTTTATTCTAATGAAAGGTAGCAAATCTGCAGAGGATTTATTATGAAAACCATCCTTGAGCTGCTGGGAACCTATTCAGTGAAATAATTTTATCTTTGCATGGTTAAAAATGTAGGAGGCAAATGATATGGCTATACACTTATGTTAACAGTACATATTGTCAAATGAAAGAGATCCTCAGTGTAGCTTGACAGCAAGGTGGCATGAATGGGCCACACTGTTCCTTCCCACCAAATTAAGAACTGGGAGCTTTTTTTGAGCTGAAGGTCTTATCCCATACCTTTCTAACACTTTCTCAGCTTGTCAGTTCCAGTCTAGTCTCAGTGTGATGGAAAAACAGAATAGGAAAAATGAAGAGCAGCTGGAAATGCCTGAGGAAGAACACAACCTGGAAGGAGATCTTTGCTGCACCTCCCTGGCACACTGCAGCTACAGGGCTGGGAGGAGAGTCACAAACCCAGGCTTTCAAATGGGAGGAGGGAGAAGGGCAGCAAAAAAAAAAGCCCATAACATTTCTATGATAATGCAACACAGAGTTTACTTCCTCACTGGGAATTAATTTTGCTAGTGTAGCTACCACCTTCTCACCTCAATAACTGCCTGGTGGCTACATTTTATTTAGGCCAGCAATCATGATAAGACAATCCAAATAATGCAAAACTAAAGGAAATCTGAAGTTCACCTTCCACGGAACGAACTTTGAAAGCGATGCTGTTGTTTTTTTGGCCACGTTACTCTCATTAAAATCGAGAGGAGATCTTCTGCTAAAGTCTTGTGGTGGTGTTTGAAAATGTTTCACCTAATACCAACGATGTGTACCTGCTCGCTTGCTCCACCTGCTCTATCTGCAAAGAGGGAAGGCACAGACCTGCTGTGAACTGCTTTTTGTACAGACAAGCTGCGATAACATTTGAGTTGTCATGCCTATGATTATTTTCTGGGTGATCTGACATTTTACTCATCTTTCAGGTTCTAAAAACAAAATGTTAAAACTCATGAAAAATATATAGTAGCAGATGGCAGGGCCTATTACTGTGAGTTTGTATCAGAAAGACAGAAAGTGAGAAAAGTAGGGGGACGAAAACCCTGAAATTTCATTTCTAAATGCTGTTTTATATGCTGTTTTATAAGCTGGTGATATTTTCTGTATATTTTATGATTGGTTTATGAACAGCCCCTCTGGGTATCTGTACAAGATGTTATATAAATACACTAGTACCGAAGATTATATTTTAAAAAACTGTTTAGTGAAGCCTTCATGTTTATAAATAATTGTTTAGTACATATGTTATACTTCCACCGGTACTATAAGGAAAATAAATTGCTGGCTGCATAATCACTTTCATGTACATAGCTCCAATGGAGTATTTTCTGTTCAACTTTTCCTAAGCTCACATACAATGTTTAGGAAATTCCTTGTGCCAGAAATCAAATGTGAGAATTCAATACATGATTAAAGACCCCCTTCTTCACCAACAGTCAAAAATAATCTCAGAAAACGGCCCTGTTACAATCCAAGGAACAGTCAAAAGTTATCCCAACAGCAAAACAACAGAGCTCTTTCAGTCCTGGCATCTGTCAAGTTTACAGTATAATGAAAGGAATATAAGAAATCCAGCCAGATTCTCAGATCCCATTTAAGTAATTTCTATTTAATTTCTGATGAAACACCTCAGCAAACATAAGCTGCTGTAATTGCCAATAGGATCTCAACTGACTGAGAATTTAGGAGAAAATGGACTCTAAGATCACAAATGGAACAGAAAGAACCAGGAGAATCATTCTTTAGTTGAAATATTCATGCAACGGAAATGTATGAAAATTCCTGCCTTTGTATAGATAGCCTCTTTCTTGAGAACCAGAATGCTTCGTTCTTTTCATCCCTTTTCATTCAGAATTATCAACTTTGTTTACAAAGGAAACAGGCTTTTTTTTTATTTTTCTCATATTGCAGACAGGACAAGCAGAGGCACAAACAGACGACGTGGGCTGTCAAAAGCTCTTGCTCAAGGAAATCAGAAGTAAAGCCAAGAATAAAACTTAAATCGCCAAACTTGCTTCCCATTTCCATAGCCAGGAAAACCATCCTGCCTCCTGTCCTCAAATATCCCTTTATGTGATTTCACTTTATGGTCTGCCACAGAGAAGTCACAAGTGTCAACGTGTCTTTGGTAAACAGACAGTAGCAATTTTTTTTTCTGTAGTCCTACCAACATATTTATGACATTTTCCTACTCAAAAGCTGCTAAAGAACTTGGCCACTTGAAAAGCAAAGTAGTTCAAAATGCTGTTAATATCTTAACGCATTAATATCTTAAACTTCAAATCAGTAGATGCTTTCATGTCGGTAACAAAAGTGAGGTCATCTTTATAATTTTCCAAAAAGCTTATCTCCTCCTCCTTTTTTTGGCAAGCTGATCTCATCTCTCAACACTTGCTTTACTATTTCGTGTAATACAATACTATCAAAGGAGCCATTAAATTAGGAATGACTTTGTTTTTGAGGAAAACTTCTAATGTTGCCTCTTCAATACAGGCAAGGACCTTCTAATAAGGTAATACAAATTAATAGAAAGTGTAATGTGAAAGCACACAAGTTAAGCACATGAAGCCTCTTTATGGGAGCTTTTATGCAAAAGTAGCTTTAATTTTGTGTAAAGTATTTCCCCTTTAGTTTAAACCCTGTAAAACAGGGAAGAAAGAGAAGTAATTTTAACTCCTGAGTGGAGTTCTTAACATAGGTGTATAATGAGCTGTAAGTGATGTGATGTCCTTTTACTTTGCACTTTTTATGACATCATTTAGCCTTTCCTGAGCACATCTATGCTTTGACAGAGTCCTGCAACTGAAGCTGCCTCCCTCAAACTTTCCCTTCTGCAGAACTTTACCTTTTCTAACATTTCTATCCACATTGCAAATTCACTTGCAATTCACAGGGAAGTAAAGAAAAGGAAAAAAAAAAAAAAAAGGAAAAAAAAAAAGAGGGTTAGGGAGAAAATGGAAAAGAGAATTGAGGAACACAGAACGTAACATACGTGACTGAAGTTTGCATCTATGAGGCATACAAAAAATTGCTATTTTTAGAGCATTGTGCTTCTCAGAGTTCAACAATCAGTATTTGAAATTTCCCAGATATATTTTGATATTTCCTTTATCATTTTTTGTATACCAGTCCCTAAACTGAGAGGCACTAGCAAATCGTCCGACATAAGAGGCAATACGTGGCACAGAACAGAGGCCAGGCTAACAAGCTGTGCCTGATGATCGGTCCCAGGTTTGTCCTGGCACTGCTGAGGATGATGGCAGAAAAGGGAGGAGGGGAGACGCTGCTGAGGGAAGGGAGCCGTGGGCATGCACAGAAAATGCTGTAGCAGCAGCATTGTAGGGGCCTGAAAGCGAGAAGTGCTGAGATTGTGATGGTAGACATTCAAAAAGCTGTGGCAGCAATTGGGGATGGGAAGGAAGTGGGCAAGAATTTGGGGTGTTTGGAGGCAGCATGGCAAGAAGCAGCAGAAGACAGCCTCAATGAAGGTCCATCCCAAATGGCTGGGAATCATTATTTTATTAGACAGATTACTTTGCTTCTGAGGAAAAAATGTTTCCCTCATGATAAATTATATATTTTGGAACATCATTAAAATTCAATGTCTATTCTTTCTGGATGTCCAAGATTAGCATTTTGACACCCATTACCATAAACATTTAATCTATGCAGGAGAAAGAATAATTGCTTTGGGTATACTGGGTATATCTGAAAAAAATATTTTTAATATCCTTCAGACAAAAGGGGAAGAATGCTTAAATTTTCTTTGTGCACTTTATTAATAGACCTGACACTAGAGAGAGGCCAAGAGAAGAAAACAAAGAAAATCTTCATTTTTTTTCAGCAAAGTCTTTGGCTGGCAGAGACCATAAGTTATAAATAGACCCTAAACTGTGTAAGTGGGGAAAGGACACTGCTCTGCGGTTTGGTGTCCAAGAGGACACAATACAGCAAAAATAGAAAGACTGATGAAACAGGGATGGAAAAGTTAAACTGCTGACAATACATATGTTCAAGTTTACAAAATATCAGATTCCGTGGGAGCTGAAGACAACTATTGCTGCTACTTTGTACAACAAAATTAAAATGGAGGGGACCTATTTAAGACACAATAGATTCAAGAAAAAAAATATTCTTTCAATTAAAACCATGGATTTTGATAAGTCTACCAAGTCCTTCAAAAGATGTAACAGTTCAAGAGTACCACATACCAGCAGGAAGCCTATTCACAAAGGGCCACGTAACACAGTAGAATTTAAAACAGAAAATGTATGCAAAACTTCCTTGGAAACAAAACAAAGTACCTGGTTTCAGTTAATTAAAAAGTATTGTAGCTTACCGACAGCTAGATTCTACCTATAGTAATTGTGTTTTTAAGTTATCAGACAGAGATGTCTTGGAGCCCACCTCTTTTAATGTGCTAGACAGGCAAAGCTCCCACTGATTGCTCAGGTTAATTTGGACTGTTTGCCAGAACCATTTGCCTGAGTATCTTCCTGACTTCCTGTAATATCTCCAGTTGAAGTCAGTGTGAGTCTTTTCAATAAAATCAATAAGCCTCATTAACTGGGTAACCCAGCTTCTCTTCAAACTGTCAATAAGATGAGATATTAGGCTGGAGCCCAACTACATACATGTTGGGTTTTCAGTGTCAGTGTCAAAAAATTCAGGAGCCACAACTTTATTTTATGGACACAGATGCTGTAACTAGGTATCTGAATTTCAGGTCCACTAAATTTTTAGTATCCTTTAAGTAGCCACTTTGGAAGATGTCTCAAATTATTTTGAGCAAAAGTTTTTTCATCAGAACACACTGTTTTAATGTTACTGAGTCTTCCTCTGGAGGTTTTTTTTATATCACATACAATAATGATCTTGATGATGGTCCAATTATACATTTTCAAGTAATTAGGCTCTTTCATCTAGGTAAATCATTTGTACAACCAAGAGATTTAAGAAATATTTCTAACTTCCTTCATCAGCTTCTCGCATCTTGGAGGTTGAGATAGCAGCTAATGAGAGTAAGTTAGTTGTGGCAACGTAAGTTGAAGGTTTTAAATACTTGGTGACAATACTATTTATAAAGTAATCAGCATGTTTTTTTTCAGGATTCTATATGAAAATCTGCATTATTAGCTGTTAATTAAACTGTACTTTGACGAAAGAGGTTACTATTACTAAACAGCTAAATGATCTCATTATTCTGCAGATAACAAAAATAAAATCCTGCATTTCTTTTAACTGAAGGTCAAAAACTCCCCAGACCAATTGAAATAGAACTAACACACGACTGCTGCATACGATATTTTTCCCTGGATTTTGGTCAGACAGGATTCAATAGAAAACTTGCTGGTTCTTGCATTTTTGCCTAACACTTTATCTGCTTATGAAACACCAAGTGTGACGAGGTAAGTTCTCAGAGTATAACAGAACTCAAAGTAAAAACAAAGTGACTCTAAAACACCTGTAAAATCTCTTCATATTTATCCAGCTAAGTTATTGTGATCTGGTGATTGCTGATGAGCCAGTACAGCGGGAAGCTGAGGTTTGTTAGCCACCACGCAAGGATTCGGGTAGCTGTACCACAGTGTCACACACACAACCACGCAGCTGCCTCAGCTCCGAGCACGACGAGCCATCTCTCAGGGTGACAGAGCAATTCAGATCCTGTTCCAGTTCACTTCTGGGCCACTTTGCTGCGCCTGCTTAGTCAAGCTTGTCTCCATTGCATCCCATCAGCAGGAGAAAAATTGTCAGAGTTGTTCACTGATTCACGTAGATACTTGTCTAGCTACCAGTCAATGCTAGGCCTCAAAAGCTCAGGTTCAAACAATAACCTCAGATGCAAAGCGTGTATACCTCCGCACCCCCTCATTAGACAACCCATGCTTCTACAGCTGCAGATCTTGTTTGGTAGGATGCACAATATTTTGTCACAGAAGTTAAAACAATGTCACAGCTATTCAGTCCAACGGTGCATATATTTTATAGTCATCCAGCTCAGTAAGAACAGAGGTATTATCCACGCTTCTAGTACCACATTCATTATCAACAGCACATTTGCTTCTTAGTTAATGCTTCCTCACACGCTAGCTCCAGCTTTAGTTTTCGCTACAGCCAACATGCACAGCAGACAGAGTTTGGCTGGAGGACAAGGGCTACTCTCCAAGCAAAGACAGTCCTCCGCTGCACAGGCTGGCCACGAGCTTGCGCTGCGGCAAAGCCTGTGCTCCCTTATTCATTGCACGCTGCCTGGCTCTGCCACGTAGGGCCCTTTTACCCCGCTGTTGGCAACATGTGGCTCTGTGCAGCCACTGAACGCTGAAAATATCTAGAGGGTTCAACACCGGAAATATTTTTAGGCCTAATCTCTCAGCAGCAGAGACCACAGTGGCCTCACCTGTATGCACAGGAAGCTGCAGCTGGGTCACTAGAGCTGCTCCACTCTGGTGAGTTTGCCAGTGGCTACGTTACTCTGTCCAAAATGCCAATGCTTTTAGACATGTAATTTAGATTTCAGGTTTACCTTTACACCCGTGGCCTGCATACAAAACAAGAAATTTGTTCCATAAAACCTAGTTGCCTATAGATTTGTTTCCCAAATTGCTGTTTCCACAGTGCAGCAGACTGGTTTGGGTTGGAAGGGACCTTAAAGCCCATCTAGCTCCAACCCCCCTGCCATGGGCAGGGACACCCTCCACTAGCCCAGGTTGCCCAAAGCCCCATCCAACCTGGCCTTGAACTCTGCCAGGGAGGGAGCATCCACAACTTCTCCGGGCAACCTGTTCAGTGCCTCACCACCCCCATTGTAACAAATTCCTTCGTTATGTCCAATCTAAATCTACCCTCTTTCACTTTAATTGCTGGACTGACAAAGGCAAACAAGCACATTAAAAACACCCAATTTCTTTACGAAATGCAAGTGTTGCATACACCAAACTCCAATAGTCTGTGAGTATGGCCTTCCAAAAAAACTTCAGTCTTATTTTTTTCTTCAGTGTCAGTATTCTCTGGACCTCAACGCCTGAGCCCTGGATAAACTAAGACTCACCTGTCCCCAAAAGCCCTGAAGCCTGTGCTTCCTGCTCAGAATTTTAAATAAACAAGGTGTCAAAGTTTTGTCTACATCATTATATAGATGATCACTCAATAGTGGGTGGTATTTATCTGTTTTTCCAGAGCACACAAATTTCAAAGCATTTAAATTTTCACAGTATTTTCCCAGCATTTAGAAAGCAATCACTGAGTAACAGCGGCGACAATTACAACAAAAATCTGTTACATGATCACAGGAAAACTCCAGTCCACAGACCAAGGTATAACAAGCTGCTATTTAGGTAGCTTGGAAGAAATATCTGACACTACAAGCTAGGCCTAAAATGTTGGTACCAAAGAGAAACACTTTGGGGTTTGCTTGCTTCTTAGTTTGTACTTTTTTTCCCCCCTACCAAGACTAAAGCTTCTAGACAAGCACAATATTAGCGTTAATGTTTAGTTTTACAGATCAGAGAACAAAGTGTAAATAAATGATCACTCAGACCTTCTAAATTTATATAAAAACCACAACAGAGCCAGTTGCTCTCCCTGTTTAGTAAGGTGTTACAGAGTTACCACATCACTGGCCCGTTAAATAAACTCACTGCTCCGCAGGCTGGGCAACACACTGATGATACAATCCATTCACAAATGTGTCTGAGTTTCTTTTTTTCCCCTAATAAGAGCCAAAGAGATTCCCGTGCTTCTCTGAATACTGTATCTGATTAAAAATATCTATCTACCTTTGTCCCTGTGTTTGGAGCATACCGAAAGCTTTTTTTCTGTCAATAAAGGTGGAGCACAGAGAGAAAAAGAACCCCTTCTTTGACCAAAAAGATTTTCATTTTTTCTTTTTGCCTGAAAGCTCCATGACAGAAACAGCTGAGAAGTCAGTCTTCAGCTTGCTCACCACCTAAGGGTCACAAATATTTCTTTTTTTCTTTCTCTTTATGAGCAGTTCTAAAGTTGCTGAATGGAATCCCCCTGCTACATCAGCATCAAAGAAATGACAGAAAAAGAGAAAGCAAGCAAGACAAGCTTGCGCAAAGTAACAGATACAACTATTTTCTCAAGCCATATTTTTTACCATTATACGTAGTCAACACAGAAAAGACATTATAAGAACTTACTTCAAGTTAATAAAAATTTGGACAGTTTCATTGACTTCTATGTAGTACCTAGTCTAAGGGATATAATTCAGCTGGAAAAAACCCCAAGACTTTAGTGAAACATGGGACATTAATAAGAGAAATACGGGGGAATGATTTTGTTAGAAGTGTTAATACACATCTTTCCTGGTTTTGCACGAATGTTTGCATTTGTTAAAGACGAGATTACAGAAACCCAGCTGGCCAAATTCTACACTTGCAGACTCAAACCGACACACAGGAGTCCAGACTGAGCTCTGCTTTTGATTATATTGTAATGAATTCAGAATACATCTTAGTACAAATTCCCTGCCAATATTAGATTCCATCCAGTAGCATATTTCATATCCTTTTGCCAAATCTAATTTTTAAAGACTTACATAATCTTTTTACTTCCTTTTGAATATTAGCCCCCATTCTGCCACATTTATTGGCTATTCAGCCTACACTTAAATATATCTGTGCCTTACATTAGATATTTTTTATCCATCCTCACTGTTTATATCTTGCAGACATCTGCAGCCTATTGCTTTCTGCTTTGGTCATCATTACTTACCAAATTCTTTAGCCTTTATTTTTTCATTTTTTTTTTTGCTCAGACATTTCCTGGCTATTCTGGTGTCTCTAAGCACTCTCTAAATATTTCTAGTTAAGTGGTGCAGAACTGAGCACAATATTCTAGACACCTCCTCAGTCAGTAAGATGAAGCACTCTCCTGATGTAGAATGATATTTTTCATAGTCGGCTTAAATTTCAAACTAGCTTACATTACAAATTCAGGTATATTTTAGTATTCATCTTGTTTTTAGGATATTTTCAGGATTATAATTTTCAATATTTCTATTACCTTTAACAAAGGCAGTGAGAAAGGACACGGGATAAGAGAAATGTTTCACACCATAAAAACCCAGTTTTTGTATAAATGCAAAATTATTTTCCAGCCTCCTTTCCAGTTCCATCAGAGTTCTATCAAAGGCAACTCTGATTTATCTTTAGTCCAAGTTCGCTTTAAAATGAGAGCAGAGACACTGGGGTTATTCCCAGGAGTGCTAACACTGAAAGGGCAAGTAAATGGGAGCTTGGTATAGAGCTGCATGGATTATTAGCTCCACAAAAATATAACCGGTGTTCCCAGACCCACCTGTTACCTTGTAGAAGTGTTGAAGTTTGCACAGGAAAGGAATCTGGAATTTGAAATAGATAGGGCACTGCTATTCCACGAGGGAGTAGATAAACACTGGCAACCAACTCCTTTTCTATTACTTTGTTTTGGAAGCATAATAACCAAAAATCAGGCATGTAGTTGCATTAACTTCTTCCAGACTGAACAGGTAAGAAGAAAGAACACTTTCTATGCAGATGTATTGTAAAAGAAACAAATGAAATAGTCCCACTTTTATCCTCATTCTTCTCTTTTTGCCAGATTGTGCCTTCTTGATGTGACTGAAGATCAGGAAGGAAGTAAGCCCATTTTTGGTATCATGTTTTACATTTAATTTCTTTGATTTATTTCTAGATCTGTCTGCAGTGTGTTTTTATTTGTTGGTTGTGAAAATTTTATTCAATTGCATTAGCAGTAGGAATTGGATGGCTAACTTGTCATCTAAAAAGTCCAGAATAAGTCGTGTTGCAGCCACTAGTACGGTGATGAATCTGTACAACTCTGTGGTAAGCTATAGTTGCATTATTATTATTTGTATTATCAAAATGCTTTTTGAACAAAAAGACCCTCTGACCAAGAGAACTTGCAATCTAAGGAAAGAGAAGGACTGACACGACAGCTGAGGGATATACCACCAGGAGGATATAAAGCGATTTCAGCGTATGACTGTTCTTAATCATGCCTCCAGTCATACTGCAGACAGAGCTAGAACCCTGTCCCAGGTCTGGTGCATTAACTCTGTAACATCTACACCCAGCAAGTGCTTTCAACTTCCTTCTTTTGCTCTCTGAACATTGTTACGCAGCGAACACCAACAGGCAGCTCTTCAAATACTGATTTTGAAACATCGAAAAAGGTGTTTCAGTGGAGACAAATTATCCAGTAGATTTAAACGTTTTACAGTGCACACTAATGTTTCAAGATGTCTTGATACACATTTCACTTCATAAATTTTGGAATGGCAGGTTTTGCTTTCACAGCCAGATGGATCAACCCAAACAGATCCAATTTTAGGTTATGCTGACAATACTCAAAGTGTGCAGAATCACAAGCATTTTCATCTCATTCAGCCATCCTGATCTTCATGGGGGACTTCAACCACCCCAATATCTGTTGGAGGGACAACACAGCAGGGCTAAGTGCATTGAACAATGGCATAAAGGTACTACGGCTAATGGATTGGGAATGTAAAATGATTTATCAGAACAAAAGTAACAGTGAATTCATCACATCATTTAAAGAGGTGACTAAAAAGATTTTTTTGAATCTCCCAAAGGAAAGATTTACAGCTCAGTGCAACTGAATAGATGTGAGTATATCTGGTGGTTCTGCAACTGAAACATTTGATGACACATCTATTGTTGCTTTACTGATAACCTTCTACGAGATCCTATAGATAACGAAGCAATTAACTTAAAGAATTAGACTTTCTCCTGTGACAGGAACCATCCTGTGCCTTGGCAGTTCAGAGTTTCTGGCACCTTTTAGCCATTCTGCCTTAATACAAAATATATCTAAGCCTCTCTTCTGAGGCAAATTATTTAGGTCATTCCTATACAAGAGGAATTGAAACCATATGTCATTGTATTTTTTTAAAATGTATATCCAAGTGGTATGCTTTACCATGGGAAGTTCTGATTTCTTTTCATCCAGTGTAGCATATGTGGGTTTTAAACAATTGTAGTAATTTAAGCTGTCCTGACTAATGTGGATGAATTTGTAATATAGTGAAGAAACAATTAGCTCTTAAAGGAGAAATTTGTTATTAAACAAAACTAGATTGTATTAAATGAAAGATTAGGCCACCAATACACTCAGGAAATAACAAAAAAGTGATGGCACTGGTTTTGGAATGTGGAAAAGACTGATCTGACCAAATGCAAATGTTTATATTTGATCTCAATCACTCTAGAAGCATTTTATGAACAAAAGAAACAAATACATACTTTTAAGGTGCAATTCACTTAACCAACGCCTGCCTAAAGATAAGCTATTTTTCTATGTTGGCTACGACCAAAAGTTAGAGGACTAGTTCCAATATAGATGTCTATATTATAAACCTCAAAATTCAGGCAAGATGACAGTCTGTGCAAGTGATGGAGACTAAAATGCTACAAATTTATTCTTTGTGGGTAAATCCTCTCCATTATCAGAACGCTGTTTGGCACAGTTGATACACAAGGAAGATAGCTTGTTGTCCTCTTCAATTCTTCAATGACTCTAATGCTGGAAGACTGCAGATTCAAGCTCGTATTGCACATTACAATGCACATACACTAACAGATACCTTGCCTAAGCACTCACAAAACAGAATGAGAAAAAAAGATGCATCATCCCCCTCCCAATAGCGGATATGGTTAATATGAGGCTTTTTCCTTGGCAATGAAAAAAGAATAATTACAAGTGTAGAAAAAGATCAGGCTTACATGAAGAAAGTGAAGAGATCCCCATCCTGACTTCAATTCAAAATGTCTCTTTTGAAAAGCAGACAAAGGACAGTCCAGAGGAGATCACACAGTTAATTATTTGGAAAAAAAAATAATTTCACAGTTTTCTAATTTTTCATTTTGAAAATGTGATCAACTCTCAAGGAAATACAGAAAATGTAGGTATTAGCGAAATGAAGGAAAAGGCAGAACAACATACTGCCTAGAGCACAAACTGTCAATGGGGGGGGAATCATATTTTGTTTTTCCCCTATTATCAGCTGCTTTTCCCTTGGAAAAATCACAATGCTATATAGTCATAAGAATTTCATAAAGAGTAACTGTAACAAAAAAAAAAAAATTAGCAGACCGTCAGCCAGGACAATCATGGTCTATTAAGATAAACTTACTCTGTGGATATCTAGATAGATTTTCTCTGTATGTCCATTTAAATGAATTATTTGCACTGCACAGGCTCTTAGTCTTCTAAAAGACAGAAGGAAAATAAAATATAACATTGTCACAGTGTAATGGTCCCTCCTGCCTGACAGACATTAGGAGAGAAAAAAAGTTACTGAAAAATGAACGTTGAGATGACATTACCAAGCTCATTTTCAAAGTAGGAGGCAATTAGACTAGGAAAATATTCTCTTCCATTATCTCTATTATACCAGAGGAAGAAAAAGTAAATAAATATGAAGATGAATGGTTATTGTTGATGCACAGTGACAGGTATTCAGTATGGTACATTGAAGAACTATGTTCTATCAGTCCAGATTTTATACAATGACAGGCAAATCTCTTAACAATCAGTCTAAAAATCTGAAGTACAGTTTCAAGTTGTTTTTTGGTTTTGGTTTTTTTTTCTTTTCTTTTTTTTTTTTTTTTTTTTAGACAGCATAACAATATTTCATNTTTTTTTTTTTTTTTTACTTCAAGTTGTGGAGAAACTAGAATAAATTTCATCTGTTGCTTAATAAAACCATTTATTAGTTTTACAGGATTTAGGTTGATAAACTATGTCAAAAGATTTTCAGAAGGGCTCTTCACACTTGTGTCCCTGACACTATAAATACTCAAGCTGAAGTACCACCACTTCACCTCATCTTTAGAGGTGCAGAAGACACTAATTTTAGAGGGTTTGCTTTTGATTTGACCTCTTCTGAGGTAAATATATAATACTGATAAAAAATTATCACTTAACCTTATGATAGCAATTTTCGAAAGTGGTCATCTCCAATTAACAAACTTTAAAGACGGCAGTTTAGCCTAACATCCAAATATTAACTATTCTAGCCACTTTGCAAATCTCATTTAGGTATCTGAAGAAGAAATTCCCCTGAAAATCTGATCTTACATGCAATCAGGATCTCCCTCCTTGGAGACAGTCAAAAAGCATCTAGGGAGTTGGACGAGTTGACCTCCAGAGTTGCCTTCCAACCTCAGTCATTCTGTGATTCTGTGAATCACAATGTAACAACTACCCTGTACTACAATCCTACAAGGTATCTTTTGTCATGATGGTCCTCTGTTTTAACACTTACAAAGAATGAACAGTACAGATACAGCTTTCAACTTGCTCACCTAACTTGTGCCAGAACTTTAGCGGCTTAATGAATCAGTCCTTCTAAAGTGAATTTAGGTTCTCTATACACTCAGAGAGAAGCCTTTTTCTCAGAAGACCCAAGACAAATGCTGCCTTCTTGACTTCAGTAGTGAATCATTAATGAGTGATTATTTTTGCTATCAGCTCTGCATTAACACTCCAGCTTCTGAACTCTCTCCTACGCAGAGGAATGGGCAGAACCAATCCTAGAGGTTCTCTAGATGTTGGAAGCTTTCTGAAGTGTTTCAGGTTACTTTGCATTAACAGAGCACATGTAGAAACATTCACCTTACTCTCAGCAAGCTCACAAGCCTACCAGATGTGAGTATATCCAGAAAATATTAAATAGGAGACACGTCAAACAAAATTAAAACACTAAAAAAATTACACCCAATTCTATATTGCTAGTATTTAAAATGTAAGCTTAGTAGAAATAAGTTAATCTTGAGTACTGAAATTATACAAAGTCTACATTTAGCAACCTATTTCCACACTTGCAGCACACAGTTCTGTCACAGTCAATGCAGTAGAATTCAGTAAAACACTCCTGTTTAATAGGATGTCATTTACCCATAAATATACTTTACAATAACGGATTTTCAACTACCACAAATTGATTTTATTTCATTCCTTCCACATGTCATTGTGCCACAGAGGATAGCTCCTTTGATATTAATAGTAATGAAGATGCATTGCATCTGACAGCCCTAACAACATGTTTAATAGAACATTTTAACTTTAAGTAGATGAAGAATCAGAAGGGAACACTTTTTCAGATTCCACTGTTTCAGAACACAGCTCTGTATAAATGAAATTATCCTACTTAAAAGTTATTTCCACTTTGATACTATTTCTATTTAATTTGACAGTTTTATTTGAGGAAGATAACATTCTGACATACTGTAAATTATTCTCCCAAAACAATACAGCTTATCCTTTTGTATCTGCTTTAATCAAATTTGTTTCAATAGCTTCCTGTTTCTGGTAAGTAATTCTGGTAATTAATCATTCTAACTTATCCTAAAATGACAATTCTAAGGTGTCGCTCACAAATAGAAACAATACAAAACATACTGTTTCAAACTGCTACTGCACACCATAGTGAGAGATTTATTTAGGCTTTATTTTACATATCGTGTTACCAGAAACTGCTGCTTCTGCAGAACAACAGGACTTTGGCCAATGATGTGGGTCAGACTTTATTTCTTTCCTGCAATTTGAGTTTGCACTTTGGAGATTCTCAAAGCATGTTAACCCACTTAACTCAAATGCGGTTCTACACAGAAACTCCATTTATTGAGTTTCACCTTCATTCCAGCGCGCTCTCAGGCAATTTCTTTGCATAAGGAAAACACCAACTTATCTAGGAGGTATATCTTACTTATAATTGCATGTGCAGAGGATGTTTTGGAAAAGAGTGTATGCTGCAATTTTAAAGCAAATTAAAGTGTAACTACGGGATCAAATCTTTTGTTTAAGGAAGCAATATATGCAAGGTTACTGTAGCTTAACAAATATATTAACACTGAAAAACCCAAAAACCTAGTTAAAAATGAAACAAAAATGACCATCAACTGCATGCAGTGCTGCTGTTGCCTTTCCTTTTCCCAGTTCCTCTTTCCATTACAAAAGTTCTAACAAAAGCCTCCCTTATTTTTAGCACAAACAGGGCAACGATCAGCATCTTACAGATTTTTAGCTTCTAGACCAAGTACCAGGTTTACAAGGTGATCTCTAACTACCCCCCTTGTAACGATGCTCTTCACAAAAAGAACGCGAGATATACAGCAAGAAATAATGTTAAGATGCTACTCCTACTGACCCATAACTACCACTTCACTTAAACAGCAAAATAGAGAGTGAAAAATGACCTTCAGGAATGTACAACTTAAAATGTTAAAATGAAAACTGTCAAGTCATTTAGAACATGCTTTCAAGACCAACATTAACACAAACCTTTCTTGCAAGCAAGAGCCATAAAAGAGATAAGAAAGGTGAAATGCTGCAACCAACTCCTGACATCTGAAACCTATTTCAAACAGTCTATTCTTCAAAATTTATGTTGACATTTACTTTTGCTCACCACATTTACCTCCCGCTTGTAGGACTAGCAACACACACATTACATATGAATAGCTCTTGGGTCCAGCCCTGAAGTCCCGTGCTGTTTTCAAATGCCACTGAAGCACGTGCTTAGATAGAAGCTATTATCAGACTAGAGAGTTAAACACTCTGCAATTATCTTTAGAATTGTGCATGTTGGGTGGGGTGCGGTATATGTGAGAACACTACCACTCTTACCCCCTTTTCTTTATCAGTTACTTAGCAGTTAGTGGTCTTTAATTTCCTTTTGGGAGACTATTTTCATCATCTTACCTTCTTTCCTAGAACAGGTACAAGCAACACTGCACACACTCTCCTCCAGCCTGGAGGCTGAAGGAACTGCTACACCTGGAATCAGTGACTACTCAAAGCTTCTCTCTCAAGGCCCAAACAGTTTGCATTGCTACTTACTGATCTGCATCCTCTGTGAGTTCCAACTATTAATAACTGTTCACTTTAAGATAAAAAAGGCACTTTGCTGTAACGACCATTAGTCTGTGCGCATACTTTACCTGTACATCGTTGGTGTTCATTCTTGTTCCCTCCTTCCCAACGAAGATGTCATCTATGTCAACCAGAATGTACCTATCCAAGGACAGTCTGAGCTTCTTTCCAGACAGGAAAGAGATGGCATCTATGAAAATCAGTTTGTGCAGCCAAAAATTCAAGTTATTGCCGAAAAGGACCCGTTGAATCCCATCGTGGAGCCCCAAGTCATGAATTACTGTGGCATGGAGAGCACTTTTAGCAGCAGGTGGTGAAAGGTTTTCTGGTGTCTTTACTTTTGCAAATATCACTGGTTGATAAGCTGTATGATTAATCTGGAAAACCGCCCAGTCATTTCCAAGCAGGGGACCTTTCTCAAGCTTAGAAGATTTAGTCACATGGAGCAGCGGGGAATGAGGGTTAATGCAACAGTCCTTAATGCCCAGATTGCTGTGGACATGGAAAGGAAAGCCCTTCAGCTGAAAGCTCTGCAAGCTGTTCTCATTGCCTTTGTGAAATCCAATAACACCTACACCATATTCTATACAGTACTTATCTAGAAGGCCTCTGTTCCAAGAGTCCATATTCACATACTTTAGAATATTTTCATATACTATGAGAGCATATTTGCCCTTATTTTTGTCTATAAGCACTGGGAGGTCACCCTTCCCAGGCGCAATCTCAATGTGAAACTGAAATCTGCTAGATTCTAAAATGGTTATTATATCTTGGCCTAATGTTGAGTACTGACTTTCCACAAATACCAGCACTACAAGATCTGTCCTCAGAGGATCAATAGGCTTCATGGTCTTCATCTCCATCAGCTTGTATGGCAACAGTTGAAGATCACCACATTCCACTTCTGAAGAGATTTCAGAAAGTTCATTTTCCTGTTTGTAGCCATTATACAAGTAGTATGCGGAAATAACTATGCTCACCATACAAAAAGTTGCCAGCAAAATAACTGTTCTTTGAAAGTGTCTGTGAAGTTTCATGATAAAACTCATGTTGTTTACTTGCCTTAGATTGTTCTTGACAGCAGCATTAAAAACAAACACAGCTTCTCAACAACTTGTTCCAGTCCTCTGAAATATTTATGTCACCATTGCAGCACATGCATCTATCTTCCACAAAGCTTTACAGAAGGCATAGTCTAGAAGAAAAGAAAATCGGAGATTTAATTGAGCATCATGTGTGTGAAGTATCATCACACTTGAACTAATGGTGAGCAAAGAAATCACTGCCAAACAGAGGTTTAGGAACAAACAGCTCAAAACTTGGATAGTTTCTTTTTGAAATTTTGCAGTAGTAGTGTTACTTCTTCCTGCTCCCACTAGTTGTCACATGCATTTGAATGGCTCTAAATCTCAAAGGCTCCTTACTCCAGAGGATCAAGTAAAAGACGGTACAACATAGGAGGTACTGCAAAGCAAGATACAGCAGCAAAGAACTAACTTTTTCTGAATTTTTTTTACCAAAAGATAAAAGTTAACTCCAAATAGACAATTGCTGACAACCTAAACATTAAAGAAAATTCATAACTTTTCTCCTTCCACCGCCAAGAAGCTGGAGGAACATCAGTTTACATGATCACATGAATTCTGCTTTATATTAATTTTTGAAGAACCAAGTTGTTCTTAACAAAATATGCACATTTTAACTGTTGTATACATACGTACTGATATACTCTTCCGTGTATTATAGGAGTATTTTTAAAACAAAACTACACTTTTTCCTACAATATTAGAAGTAAACAAATAGCACTTTACTGGACTGTGTACTGTTTTGCAAATTGTTGGAAGCACTTTGTATTTCCTTGCATTAAAAAAAAGCATAAAATAATCCAGATCTTAAATTTGAGAAGAGGTAATAAATCAAAAGCTAACTTAAGAGGCAGATGACCTAAGGATATACTTATGCTTTAACTTGTACCTAAGGAAAGCAGTCATTTTTCAAGCCAACAGTACAATTGCTGTCAAAAGTTTCTAGTAAAACAACCAGATGATGTGACAAGCATAAAACAATTAAGTATCATAAGTTATAAAGGAAGGCTAACAGCAGATTTTGAAAATACTAAGGGTGTTAAGATCTAGAACACGCTGCTGTAACATCACAATGTAGTACACATCCATTGCCATTTGTAAATAGGACAAGGATAACCTATGCACGTGTTAACGTGGTCACTTCCTGACTGAGTGCTTAATTCTTCCATGCTCAGTTGTTGGTTTTTTTTTTAATAAAATAGGGCTTAAAAATGAATACAAGGAGGTCCAGAAGTATAACCAATATCAAACACGAACTTTTCTGTACAGATTGTCAGAGAGGATTAAAATTTTCTGGAGAACATACAAGTGGTATCTACTCAAGCTCTACCCCGTTTTGTGCTTGATAAGGTTTACTGGGTTTTTGTTAGAAATCTTGATTCTTAGAATAGCTGACAACCTTCAGCACTGAATCAGGGAGCAGATGATAATAGAATATAGTCAGCTTCTGATCCAAAAGAAATTGAAGTGCATAAAATATAAATTACATATTATAAAGGAGAAAAAAGGAGGAAATGTAAAAAACAAAAAAAATCACTAACCAAACAACATGTCATGTACTTGGGCCACTTAACTACTTGACAAGAGCTCCTCATCCTACATTGTAAAGAAGGCAGCCTTTCACTCCAGGTTTACAAAAAAGTTAAAAATTATGATGTACTTCACAGCAGCAATGTACCTTCCACAACTTAAATTAAATCCCAAAGATTGATCCTCCCAGTGCCAGGTACATGATGAGCACAAACTGAAAATAAATTAGTAGGAAAATGAGATAAGGAGGAAAGAAAAAGAAACTACATGGCTTCCTATTTATCAAAACAACAAAATTAAGCACCAAGAGTAAGTGTACATGAGCTGCCTCATTCATAATTAATATTCCCTTTAAACCTGCACCTCACCAGATAAGCCCGCTTTCTGGATATATTCTACTCTCTTTACCTTCTACTCACAGATACCAGTATATTAACCCTTTCTGTTCAGGGTGGACTTACACCCAGCCTTGAACCTTAACTGTGGCTGCACAAACACTCGCACATAGCTTTTAGACAGGAGACTTGCCTTTCACCCAGGCAAACAGGCTCATTAATTGGTGTTAAACAAAAATAACATAACCCTAGTTTCTAGAGGCACGTACCTGAAAAGAAGTTAAAGAACACAAAGACCTAACGACAACCTGAAAGTACATTCAGAAAAACTCAAAGAACATTTTTAAGTACTGAGATGTCCAATCCTTGCCATACTAGCTTCAAGAATATCAGTTTAGATAGCAGAAAAGAGATATTTAATATGGTAAGAAATCAGGTGACAAAGAAGGAGCTCCATCCTGAATGAGTAAAACCAGAGAGATGCTTCCAGACAGATGATTTTTCATTACATACACAAAGGATTCTCTTGATTCTGCATTTCCAATTCAGCTGCCTGAATGCCAAGCAACTCATAATTTTAGTGGCTAAAATTAATACCTTCTGCATTCTGTACAAAAGCTGTACATACACCTACTTATCTTCCATAACCACAGACCAGCTTACCTCATGAACAGCTCAGGCCTGCTTTATACAAGAGATATGAGTCTGCAAAGTGGAACTCTTGCTGACAAAAGTACAGTGAATCACTTCTTTGAATGACACAAAGGCAACCATCACACCACCAACCAGCACAATGCTTGTCTGCTTCTTTTAGCCCTAAGCTCCTCTAATGCAGCCCAAAATACCCCTATTCTTATGACAGAAACCACCGAAGTCCTATTGAGAGGAAGATCCCAGCAGCATGATTTAGAAGTTTCTTTATTTACCAGCCTATGCTTCTGACAATCACTTGAACCTGAGAATGCTGCCTGGAGCAGGAAAAATTTAGTGACCTAAGCTCATGGCAAGAAAGGGCTGATTAGACAGAGTTGTTTGAATGAGATATTACAGAAGGACTGCAACCAAAGGGCTGCTGCAGCACGAGCACTTGAAACATCTGCAGCAAGGATGCAGTTCCTAATGCCGTTCCATGGACCAGAAAATGTGCAGCCAGCCCAGAAACCTGTATTTTCTTCGATAAAACCTTTGTCATTTTATCCTTAGCTCCTAATTGCAGGTACCTCCTGGAGCTACCGAGTGCAGCTGTAAGGAGGAGTGGATGGAAATGCCAAGACAGATGCGAGGTTTGACTCTGAGGAATGAGGAATTCTCTGAGACCCAGCAGGACACAGCCAGACTTGGCGTCCTCACCACTGAGGACAGGAAGGAAGGGGAGTGGAATAGAATAAGGCACAATTTTTAAATGCACGTTCTCTTGAATCAGCTTGATGCTTATGTAATTTTCACTTATTTAAGGACTGTTTTGCATGGCAAGAGTTCAAAAGAACGCAGAAAGAAAAAAAAAAACAAACACAAAGAGAACATGCATTTAATAATATCAAAGCCTTGACAAGGTACAGTTGCTTTCCTAGAGGAACAGCAGCATTTTACCCTGAGCAACAGTATTTGCTAGATATTCCACTGGCATCTTACAGCACCGTGCTAAAATAAGTCATCATGCACTGAACTTGACAGTGGTACGGAGAACCTTGGGGTCCATCACCCACAACACACTGTAGGACCCATCGAGACCACCATAGCGACCTTCATCACAACTTTAGTCATGGCTTCAGGGAGAACAGTCTTTATCTGCTATCATTTCCCACAGTAAAACCAGACAAAGGGCATAATTCAGAACGTATCAACAGCGGGTAAGCCGTTAGAAGCAGCATTTCAGAACAGGGCAGTACTTACAGAGTCTTACTTTCATGACAAAAGAATACAGTATTTTACAAAAGTCATGGACAGCTTGAACTGCAATACAAAAAATAAAAATCCAGGTATAAGAAAAAGCCTTAAAGAAAAAAACAACCCTCTGCACAAGAGTTCAAGCTTGTTAGTATTGTTTCAGTGAAAAACCATGAAAAAGGCCCAGAGCTAACACACGCAGTCTCAGTTCATTGATTTCAGTGGAGTCATGGGGAGTTCACTGAGAGGAGGGTATGGTCCCACCTATATCTCAGAGCACTTGAAAACAGGTGTCAGACATTATACAAATCCAATGTTCCACAAAGGTGATGCTGAAATAAGTTTCACCTATGAAATAATGTACATGTTTTCCACTGTCTGAAGTAATAAAAGCTGCCTCATTGTTCTTTATCTAGAACCTTATTATTTTAGAATAATCTGCATCTGATCTACAGAATTTTGCATTTTCATGCCACCATCTGAAAATTCAGACAAGAACCTTTTACCTGTGTTGTTCCAACGATGAGGTATGAAAATGCCTCCTTAATGTGAAAATTAGCATCTTTGAATAGTTAGAATTTTGTTTTTAACTTGTGGACTCACTATGGAGGAAAAGATCTTACTAAGAGAAAGCTGAGTCATGGAAATACGTTTTGCATTTTCTGAATACAGCAAGGTTCAATATCATTCTCATCTACTGTAGAAGTGGTTTCTGCAGCCTAGGACTAGTTCACGTGAAAATCTTGTGGGTACAGGAAATAAGTGTCACCTTATTAATTGGAATATTTACAATTCTAAGCAGTACTGCTGAGTAGTCACAGCTACAGGTATCTGCAGAGCTGCATGAAACAGATGCATTAGAATAGAAATCTTCAACTGTGGGTTGGTTTGGGGTTTGTTTTATTTGTTTGGTTGTTTTTTAATTCACTAACAAGGTAATACTGAGGAAAGAACAAATACTGTGATGAACTCAAAAGAACTGAATTGCACCATAAGGAGTCTGGTGAGTTCCTACTGTTTGCAGCTTTCTCTAGTTTGTTGGCTCATTGCTAAGCATAAATGACCAAATTTGTGGCTTCTATGAATCATTTCAGCACAATAACCGTAATGGTAATACTCACATGAGACAACACTGGCTAGGGACTTTGCCTACTCATGAGATACAGTAAGTGAACATAAAACCCATGAAATCCTAAGTCTTGATTTTTGTGTTCTCTGGCAGTGAAACTTATATAACAAATACCAAAGCAGCTTCCCCAGAAATCTTTGCATTCAGCCTGGAACCCAGTCCCTGGGCTCAGACTCATGGGCGGCCGCTGACAGTCTGCTCTGCGAGTGTCATGGAAACCCTGCAAACATTGTGCCCTTGTTGGTGTATTTTTTGCAGTAACATTTTGATGGTGCAGCTCCTTTCCATGGGCTTTGTACGACAGGCTTTTCTGTGCAGCAGAAACATACTATCTTCTGGGCTCAGCAGTTGAAAAGAATTATGGTTCTGACCATTCTATTTCATAACTAGTATTTATATTTTCTGGAACTAAAAAAAAAAAATATATAAAAAAATCCCTCAAATTATATCAATTTCAGGTTCACATCATCATAAAGTAATGAATAGATGCTCAAATAGGAAACCAGGTACCCACATATAGACACATAAAACTGCATACAATTAAAAAATCTATTAAAGTTGTATCATGAATAACACTAAGATTCTTCAAACTACAAGAAACATCTTTCATTCAGTTGTGTTAGAAACTATAAAGATTAAAACAATGAGCTGAGCTAAAATATCCACAAGCAAATGAGAAATTGCTCTCAAATCACATTTTTCAAAGCCCAATAAAAAAAATCTGGTTTAGTCTTACCTCAGGCCTGTGCAAGGGCAACCATTTACTGTAACTCTTGATTAGAAACAATAAAGTTGTGTCATACTTATATGCAGACAAAAAAATAGATAAAACAAAGTATCATTAAAGAGTAATAAAAATCCTTTTCATCAAGGACTGCCAAAAAATGGAGCAAGTTCAGGACTGATTAGTCATCGACATTATTCAGCTGTATTACATTGGACTTGTTACATATAGCTCGACATATTTTTAAATCTATTTCTCCTCCTCTAATAATCCCCATCATTATTTTCTGGTTCTGTTCTTTACCAAACTGGATGCTACCACAATGCTAGCAATATGCTCCTGATATATTAAATGAAGAATGGACAAAAAACCAGACATATTGTTCTGCATATTAATATGGCTATTTAAATCTACACTGATTAGAATGCTATTTAATTGCTTTCAACAAAGGAAGTATTCTGAAGTCCTTATGTTAGTGTTGCTAAAATGGAAATCTTTGGATATATGAATGACATGATAGGAAGCAACAAAGTGCTTTTGAAAACAGCCAAACCTGTGATGGATAGTAGTGCTCAGCTTTTTAAGTCAATTATGAAAACATGAAATTGGTCTCCAAATACAGAGTACGCCTACATACAACATTATTCTACTGACCAAAGTATTCAGAATGAGATCTTACAACTGCATATTAAGAAGACACTTTCAACTTGAAGAGATGGTGATATGAGACATGAACTGTGGAGGGAAGTCATTGAGACCCTTTAGTATCGCATAACAAACCCTGTAATGTGTGAATATTGAAGGGCTTACATTCTCTCATATATGTTTAAAAAAAAAAAAAAAAAAGGAGATGGCTTAGAACAAAAATTCTGGTAGACAGAAAAGCTTTTTCAAGCCCTTGGGGCAGGCAGTTTTCAGTTTCTATTGTACCTATGTTATCCTTAGCTCCATGCTGTATTGCTACACGCATTACTAGAGAACCTTACAGGACAGGAATTCACGCAGCAGAATTTGTCATTAAAAGATAAAGATTAAATATATGTTATTTCAAAATACTTTAAAAGAAGGTTTGGAAGTTGGGTTTAGTCTTCCAATTACTACTTTACCTTAATACAACACTTTCTACCAAAAGATCTTAAAACACATTACATTTCATACAATTTTTCTGAGATAAACCTTATTATTTTTCAGCATTTGCAGAAACATCACTAAAGACGAAACAATTTGCCCAAGGTCTTTAAGACAAATGTATGGCACATTCTCTTGTCTATGTTTGTAGCACTACTTCCCTCTCTTGTTTTTCCCATAACTGCCAAGCACAAGCCAAGTGTAAAGAGTTAATAAGGCAGAATTCATCACTGTTCCTCCTGAGAGACCTGAGTGGTGATGCTGATGGTGAGAGAAACCCCACTTCTTCCACTTTATTATTCCATTTTATTATAAAGAAAAAAAAGAACACCACACTAAAATCTGAAGCAATTATCTATCACATCAAGTAGTGGATTAAATAATACAACAGTTTTCTGCCATTTCCCAAAGGCTGCATGTGACAGTTGAAACGAGCAGTAATACACACCTACTTCTGCATGGGATTTTGGGAATCTAAGTAGCTATGAACACCTGAAGTTATTAATAATTACCGCACTACGCTAATTTTGTTCCCCAACACAGCAAATCAACCAAAGTCCGCAAACACTAGAGGGCAACAGTGTCGCACAGAAAAAGTCCAGGAGGAGAGGAGAAAGGGAAAAAAAAACCCAACCAGCTGAAGGGCTGCTGTGGGTACCACACCAGGCAGGCAGATGCTAAGTGAGGTAGTAAAGAAGGAAAACAAAACAAAACCCAAAGAAGCACCACCAAACAAAGCAAAAACCGCTCCCCCGCGCAGCAGGACGCTCGGGACGCGTCTATGTGCTGGTGGACGGCGCCCCGGCAGCGCTGCCGCCACCCGCCTCAGCACCGGGCAGCCGCCCCGTCCGGCCGCGCTCCCGGGCCGGGCCGGCCGGGCGGTGCCCGCGACGGAGCAGGAGCCTCCAGAGCGGCTCGGACACCGCTTTGCCGGCGGCCCACAACTTTGCGAGGGGAAGAGGGGGACACCGCGGGGCGGACGGGGAAGACGAGCGCGCACCGCCCGCCCGCGGAGTTGGGAGACTTCGCCCAACCGGGCCCGGGGGCACCGCGCAGAGGAGCCGCCCGCCCCGCCCGTTACCTCCAGGCGCGCTCCGCCGACATGTCGCCGCC
>VXBL01004075.1:536559-550889 GCA_013400195.1 Aramus guarauna | reverse complement strand
GGCGGAGCGGGGTAGGGGCTGAGCCCGCGGGCTCCTCCCGCCCTCAGCGAGCCGCGGTGGCCGCACCCGCAGGGACCCGGCACCTGCGGCGCCTCCTTCACGTGGGACCGACCCAAGGCAACTCTGTGCGACCTCCACCAAACCGCAAACTCCCTCTGTTGTGGGGTTTTTTACCCCCTAGTTTAATAAAGTATGATTATTTTTTTTCTTCTCAAAAAAAAAAAAAAAAAAAAAAAGGCAGCAAGCCCCTTCTACAACAGCGCTGAGGGGAAGTTTAACTCAAATCCTCTTGTCAAACTATCGCTGTTCACACAGGTTTAGGATCTGACCCGTTTCTGAATCATTTTAAGTGTAGCGCAGAATGGCGGAAATTCCATAAGGTCAATTATATTTTCTCAAGACAATTTGGGGTTAAAATCTTGAAAGAATGCCAAGGACTGTGTTTGCAGCCTCACTGCTTTTCTTTATTGAATTTTCTAACCCCATCTTAAACAGAGTTAGTCCCACTGTATTTTTCACTGATGCTCTGCATCCTTCACTCCGGAGATGGGGCTATTCCATTACTGCGGGTTAGGGAGTTACGATTCCCTGCCTGAACTGCATTAGCTGACTTCTAGCCTTCACAAATGGGAAATAAAATTAATAAATTTTACAAGTGCCCTCTTGATCTAACTAACTTACTTCACAATTGCATGGTGATTGTTAGCTCACGTAATGGCTGATAATTCAATATACCAGATTAACTCCATCACTGGCAGTTGCCTGTCCAAACCTCTCTTTCTATGACTCTCTTAAGACAGAAAAAGGAAAAAAGCCAAAGTCATCTGAATGTTCCTTTTCCAAACATCAGCAGAATTTACAGTTCTTCAATCAGGAACATTGTTATTTACTGCTTTCTCCTCTTTTTCTCCCTTTTAATCTCATGACACACTGATGGAATACCCCAAATTTTCATGCCTTCTAAACAAAAAAGCAGTGCAAGGTCCCAGGCCCCATGAGCTAAACTTCCAATATGACAGAGGACTTGGTGACATGGGGGCTTATTCTGCATGAGGTTATTAATCCACAGAATAGAAAGTCCATCTGAAATCCTCTTGTCCTCTCAATATTCTACACAAAGGCATTTTCTCTCTTATTAAGCTTCTCAACTGTGTGCATATCCTCAAACAGTCTTGTTTTGGGGCCTCTCTACTGTGAGGGATTTTTCCTATAACATGCTATGAGGTATGAGGTGGAAGACAGCCAAAAGTGACTGAAATTCTTGGATGCAAGTTAAAACTCACAAATGTGCATGGTTTCCATCCTACCATTCTTTCTGAGTAGCTGGCACTGTTTTTAAGTTATCACTGGCCAACATGGACAGAAGAGCATTGCATACTGCTTGTCCTCATAAGCACTTGGATGCTCACGGAGATGTGCTAGACATCTCACAGCTGAGGGCTTCGGCACCACAAGTCAGCAGCTGTAGTACCAAGCAGTTCTGGCAGGAATATTAACAGCTTTGATCTTTCTTGGTGCTACTTTTCTTTTTTTTTTTTTTTTCCTCTTGAGCTGTCATTGCAGCGTGAACTGGGCATGATGTCTTAGCTACTCTTTTAGCAATACATCTTAAGGTACTGCTGAGTGTGCTGGCCAAGATTTCTGCCTGGCCTCCAGTACCTCACAAACAAACTGTACTAATTGAACAGTCCCAGCTTGCTCAGCCTTTCCTCATAGGAGAGATGCTCCAGTCACACAATGTTCTGTCACTGGACTCTTCCCCCACAGCTCCATGTCCCTCTTGTGCTGAGGAGCCCAGAACTGGACCCCACACTCCAGGTGTGGCCTCACCAGTGCTGAGTGATCAAGGATCACCTTCCTTGACCTGCTGGCAGCTCCTCCTAATGCAGCCCAGGATGCTGTTAGCCCTCCCTGCAAGGGCACATTGTTGACCTGTGTTCAACTTGGTGCCCACCAGAACCCCCAGGTCCTTTTCTGCATAGCTGCTTTCCAGCAGGTCAGCCCCCAGCATGCGCTGGTGCCTGGGATTGTTCCTTTCCAGGCACAGTGCTCTGCACTTCCTCTTGTTGAACTGTGTGAGGTTCCTGCTGGCCCATTTCTCCAGCCTGTTGAGGTCCTACTACAGACATACCACATGTGCTCAAAGTTGAATTCCTTGATTTCCCATTAATGTGTGCCTTCAGTTCATATGAACACAGGTCACTTCAGCGTGAATTAACTAAACTTGGGAAAAATAAAATGCTTTGTACACACAAGCCTTTACTCTCCTACCGAAACATGTAACTTAGGCACTGGAACGCCATTCAGTATCTGGCACTGAATCCTTACTTTGAATTTCTGTCCTGTTTCTGACAAATGGCTTATTTTCAAGCTAATTACTTTGAAAATTGTACCTTAATGAATTCCTATCTATACAAATTACATTGTGTTCTGACAGCACTGCTGACTACTTACGCCCTTATACATACACATAACTATGTGTGCACACTTACACAAAAGCTGGTAATTCCGATTATGCTCTTTCTCTTGGAATACTACAGTGAAAAAAGATGAAAAAATGTGTTTAAGAACTTCCAGCAACACTTCCACCTCAGTTCAGCTTGACTTTTTAGTAATCTCCTATCTGGAGCATGTTTAACCAATTTTTCTTGCAACAAAGGCTTCAAAAAGAGGTAGCCTACCTTCCCTGGTATTAGCCTCAGCTTTTTGCCTTTCTTACTGCTGGCCTCGACATGTGAATGCTCTCCTCCTCATTCACATTTTTTCTTCAAATTCCAGTCTTCAAACTGTGCCTCCTCCTTCTGCATAATCAGCAATCTTTCTTTCTCAAATGAACTGAATCCTATCTTGCCTTGTGGTCCTGTCTCTTTCAGGCTATTAATGCAAGAAATAGTTCTAACCATCGCATGGGTTCTAAGTCTGCAAACAAACTCTTGGTCCTTCCAAGTCCTGCTGAAATCTGTATAAAATTTAGGCATTTTTGTTATGGTGATTATTACTACAACTCCCACCACAATTTGTATCTCTAAGACAGACTGATTACCTTGAGCATCATCCTATAAGCCCAGGAAAGGTTAGAGAGTTACATGAAATAACAACAGTTTTCAAGTAACAAAGAACTACTTTATCTAGTCCTGCCAGTTCAAAGATTACTTACATCTTTTAACCACTTATTAGTATTTGTATTATTTTTGTTGACATTTTCTTGCAGGAGCCATTACAGTGACATAGGTATGGGAAAACAAGGAGCAGCTAGGCAACTAGCTGTTATTACTCATTTCATTGTTACTTTTTTAACGCTATTACAAGTACTACTAGCCAAAAGGCAAAGCTACTGTAGATTCATAATGCTCTTTGGATTAATCTGAAACTAGATTTTAAAACAAATATAATAAATACACAATATTAATACATTTATCTTTTAAATACTATGCAAATACTAAGTAATGAGTCTGTAAAAGGCATTTTTGGTCTCCATATACTTGACACAGAATATTACTCCATGAAATTGCCACAGATCAGGGCAGTGCCTCAGTGAAAGTTATGATTAGAAGTCAGAGGTTCTTGACTCAGGGCGGAGTCCAGACTATGAGACCATATCACACTGTACTAGAACAGAGGTGGTCTGAAGCCAGTGAATGCTGTTCTATGTTAACATGCAAAGACCTAATTTCTCCCCTTTCTTAAACTGGAAAAGGCTTTCCTTACAAGTTCCATCTATATAATGAAGAGACAAATGTGTCCTAAGATTTAAGAAACACATGTGGTCAGAAAAGTAATCAACTAAGAGGCAACCTCAGAGAAGAAAAAAAACCAAAACAAACCCAATGCTCTCCAAATTTATGTAATTGCCCTACATTTTTTCCATGTTATTACAACACCCTTCATTTGTGAAGTGTTTAAAGATTATTCTGTAGCTGGGAAACCAGCCACACTTATGCATTTTCTCTAAAAAGTCGCTAGCTTTCAGATGGAAAATACATTTATTGTTTCTTTTCAGTAGTTTCTATTTCATTTTCAATACCTTATCCTAAAAAATCCTACTATCTGCATACATTGTAGTAATATCTTTCAAACCAGTGGAAGGCAAGTTGCTAATTACATGCCGTGGGTGATGACTACTTGGCAGCAGAAAGGCATTTTTATCTCTAGGCTTAGAATAAACTATTGTTATAAACATGTTTTGTTCCATTTTAATCAGGGTATGGAGACAATTGTCATCTTTCTACAATGATCAAATGGCCAGCTTTGGAATTCAAGAAGTTAAAAAAATCATTAGGTATTTCTGTTCTAAGATGCAAAACCATCATTTACTGCTCAAGTCACATGCCATTTGAAGTGTAAGACAGATTCATTAATGAGGAGGACTGAGTATTTTCTGTCACAATTAACCAGGAAATTTGCTTATGAAAAGAGAGGAAAGACTCTTCCTTCCCATTATATCAGCTTCATAGGTTTCAAGTTAATAAATATTCAAAACAATAGCAGCATAGATTCAGAATATATTAATTTTAGTTAGCTGTTTCAAATGAATGTCAATTTGAGTGAAAGCTCCTTAGTAATATTGAAATTAGTTACAGGAAAGTGATAATGGGATAGAAGAGAATCAAAAAGAAACCAAGTTGCTCTAAGCACAATCAACACTCTAAAGCATCTTTGACCTTTTAAAGAAAGTGATGTGCAATTAAAACTTCTGTTAAAAATTGATTTTAGGATATGTAATAAAATAGGGCATACTCTGGGATAAGAGGAACTTGCATTATTACCCTAAAACCAATGTTTTTCTCCCATCAATAGCAAAGGAAAAGTTCTAAAAAATTCTTGTAATTTGAAAAGGGGAAAAAAAAATTAAATTGCTATAGCTGGGTCTGCAGTCCAGCAATAAATCCAAACTCTTCCCAAAGCAGAATGTCACTTAGAGTCATCATAATTTCATCTTTCCTTTCCCTCAGCAAAAGTAACTCTGGAAAACAAGGCTAATTTAGCTAGTTTTTTTTAAATAAAACAAGCATCCTTTAGCACTTCCTTCAACTTCCTCATGTCTTTCCCTTTTTTCTATACAAATAAATTCCTCCTGCCTTCTCTGCTCCTTAAACATCCAATACCTAAAGCACAGCCGAGCTTCCCTGAGCCCTTGGAGGCAGCGAACAAAGAGCAATAAACAGAGGAGCTTGCACAGGAATGGGAAGTTATTCAGAATGCAAGGTAATGCACTGCAGGATCAATGACATGAATGTCTGCTATAAACCAGGAGCTCATCAGTTGGAAATTACTGAGTTGAGAAAGGACATGGGTACTAGTCAAAGTTAGACTATGTCCGTCAGCTGCCAAAGTGATGTGTCTAGAAAATATCACGAGCAGAGCTTGCAGGGGAAAAGAAGAGGTGGAAATATTGCATAAGGCTGCGGTAAGTCCTCACCTGGAACACTGCTTAAAGTTCAGGAAAAGTGATTCCAAGTGGAAGAGGTGGAGAGAAGAGCTGTTACCGTGACCAGGGCATATGCAGCCTGTCGTATGACAGGCAGGTGAAGGTTGAGGGGTGATGTAGCAATGGCAGCTAACAAGTATTTAAGACAAAGGAGATTCTTGGCATAAAAACGACTGAGTAAAAACTGTGCACATAGTTAGGCTGGAAATTAGAAGGGGCTTTCAAATCATCGGTGTGAAGCAGCCTCATTCTGTGAACAGCGAGGGAAAAAAGCATAGCTAACTTTTAAGATGGAGCTTGAGCGACTACAGGACATTATTCATTAGAGTGCTAGATTGGACTTGATGACTTAAGAGGATCTTATCGATCAGTGACCCTATATTTTATATTGTGCTGGGATCAACAACGCGAACACTGAAAATAAATCCTCATCGTTGACATTTAAGGTTGCTATCAGGTGATACAGCTGTGGGGTTTTGTTTGTCACATTGATTGTTTCAGGCTGTCTGTAGGCACTAGCAGAGAAGGGCACCTGCATTCTGTTTACATGAATATGAACATCACCTTCCAAGTCATAATTTTTTAATGAAAGCTTGCATTCTGGAACACAAGATGTTAGCCTCCAGGGAAATGTATCAGGTTGTCATCTGTCCCAGAAGTCAACAGGTAAAGAAGAAAAAAAAAAAGAGGGATTTCCCCCCCACACTTCTAGAATTAATTTGAATACTTTATTTTTTGGCTTATTAATATTTCAATTCTCCCCAAACATGAAATGGATTAAAATATCAGATATGCTGGTAGAACTCTTATTTTTGTCATATATTATTTTGATTTAATCGTAATGAATTATGCCAATAGGGTGCCCATATGTAATCATGCACCACGTGCAGAGATCTTAATTACCCTGTTCATCAAGTAAGGATATTCATGATAGCACATATTATCCAGGGGATTATCCTATATTGTAATATGTGATGCCACATGAATACCATATGGGAGAGGGATTTAAAAAAGGTTACAGGCTAATAGAGTATTTTATTCCACTCAGAAAACTCAAGAGAAACTGTTCTTTTCAAAGACCCAGAGACTGTAATTACACGCAAAAAGTTAGGTCACCTTAAAGGTAAATGCTAACCCAGAAAGACTGAAGATTAAAATTAAAAGCTGAAATTTCCTATTGTGATTGGTGCCCCACTGCACTAGATATTGTGCAAATATATGAAAAAGGTGGCTCCTGCCACAAGGAGTTTAATTCTACCTTTCAGCTTGTGTTGTTCTAGAGAAGAAATTGCAGTAGGTTTAAGCTAGCAGCTGGTGGTCATATAATAGCAGTGAATTATAATGCTTTATAATGCCGTGAATTTTGTACGTAATTCCCTATGAAATTTACTAGGAGCTGTGCCTAGAAAATGATGCTTCGGCATAGCCCCAAATGTCAGACTTACTGTTTATTTACCCAGTATGTGCCACATCCTTTGCACATCGTGCCTTCTCCTAGGTCATGAACTCCATGGGACAGGGCACAGAAGGAGCTAGAGAACTAAGCTGACATACAAAATCCGGATACGGCTCTCTGCCCATTATTTGCTCATGAAGTGTCATGCCCATGAGATTATTCAGATATGTTAGCAGTAAGCGATGCTTCTATCATCCTTCAATTCAGCAGGGGGAGCACAACTGGTATGTCTGTTGCATGACAACACTACTGCGATGCTGTAATAACTACATTGTGTCTTCCAACATAATTCATAATCACCTGGATCATATTTAAAATCTTGATCCTGTAAACGAATCAAGTATACACTTGACTCTACACATAGGAGTAGTCTCTGTAGTGGTGAGACCTAGTAATCTCTGTGTGACTTCAGACTCAGAGACCCGGACTCAGTTACAGCATCCCCTTGCTTCCCTCCTCTCTTGCACAGTCTCAGTCATACGCTCCTGAGCAAGGACACAATTTGCAACACTGCGATGAGGATACAAATAATCCTAGTACTGTCCTAAGGGAATTAATTACGGGTTGAGTCAGGAGGTGAATGTCTTCCCATGGCTTCTAGCAGGCTGAAGCACATTCTGAGTGGCACGCTGCATCCTCTGCTTCTGTGCTTGAGTGCAGGCTGGGGTCTGGTGATGTGCTGCTGTGGGGCTGGGTTGCTCTGCATAACCCCTCAACACAGCGGGGTGGAATGGGCTGGGACTACACAGGAGATAGTCTGTCCCTTCCAGAAAACAAATGAATCACTACTGAATAAAGAACAAAATCAAACAAAAATAGCAAGCTACTTACAAATCTTGTATTTCCTAAAGTATTCTCCCACCACAGTGAAAGCCCTGATTAATTCTCAGAGCCTCTTCTCTTTAAGAGGCACTTCAGGAGGGCTAGATTGCCAAAGACAGGCCTGCGCTGCCGCAGTGTGATCACAAGGAGCACGTGCATTTCTCTGTGCGCTAGGCAGAGCCATTTCCTACTGGTGTGAGCAGGGCAGAGCTCAGATAGGAACTGCACGTGAGGCAGCCACCATGTTGTCCTACCAGCTACATCCTCGTCTCTCAGAATCTTTCTGCCTCTTTGAGGAATCGCTCCTTCTCCCTTTATTCCTCTTCTACCAGCACACTGTCTCCATGGTTTGAAGCTAAGAGTTTCCCATTCAAAGGGGCTGCAAATACATGACAGTCTTAGAAAGTAGGAGGAGAATTCCCTTTTCCCTCATTTCTTTCATTTTCCTTCCTTGTCCTGCCTTTCTTCTTGCTTTTATCATTCTTTCCTCCTCTTCACTCCCTTTTCTCTGTGTTTCTTTCCCCAGACAGGCCAGATAGAAATAAAATGTACATGTTTAAAACAAATTCACACACATTATACAGAACTAAAATAATATTGATCTCAGCAAGGCTATTATTAGATGAAAAAAGGACAATATGTACCCTATAGTAGCAATGCTCTAAAAAAAATACAAAGAAGCATTGTCAACTTTTATAAGCCAATTTACAGAAATGTAAATTTAGCATGTTAGTCCCTATCAAAATATCTAACCCACCTCACTAGCAATCCTTGGCTTCAGAGGCTGTCAGTGATACTGCACCGAGAGAAATCTCACCATGGTGACTGACCTTCTCTCCCTCTCTCCTCCCTTTCATTTACTCTCCACATAAATCAGATATGGAAGTGTTATATTTTTAATAGTATCTATATAACATCCTCCAACTGAAATGTAGCCTACAGAGGCTACAGGACTTAAGTCGTAATTTTACAATGTCAGAATCAGATAGAGTAAAAACACTGGAAGTGTTTGTAATCGTGCATCTCTAGGGTTGTGATACAATAATCTTAGCCAGAAGTTAAGGGAATTGATTTCACTGTGATATTGGAGGCTGATTACTGATCAGCCTTAAAACCACAGTGGTTTGCTGTAGTCAATGAGATGTTGAAAAAGCTTGAAGGTTTCCTGAATCTAACTATTAGTCTATTGGTCTCCCTCATGCCTCAGATAGTAGTATGGTAACATTTACCCTATAAACTTTTTCCCCTGATCTAGTACCCAACTTGAGTACAGGGCCAAAATACCTCACTGTTTTTAAGGTGGATCTATCTATTAAATGCCATAAGGCACGTGGGAAAGCCGAGGCATATTGAGTTTAAACAAACAGGCCCAAGTTTACGATGAGTGAGCATGGGAACCAGCAGAAGAACCAAAGAGCACTGATTGCTACTGAGGGGCTTCCACCTCAGGATGTTTTTGTGTCAGGTCGTTTTCACTTAGGGGCACTCTCCCTTACTAGGCCCTCTCCATTAGTACAGGGCATTGTTTTTAAAGGATTTGGCTAGAAAGAGGATTTTTGCTCTTCCAAACAATATTTGCTGTTTGAAGCTTATTCCTGACTGCAGATTGGCGGAGGTGCATGTTTTGCCTGTAGCACAGGAGCATTCTCCTTCTTTATCTTAACACTACAATATTTCTTCTCTTTGACATAAACAGTGTCCAAAGTACTCTAATACCATCCACGCACAGCACAAATAGAACAAACAAGGAATGATTTATGCACACTTGACTGTGCTCTATATTTTATTAGATGAAGATGAATTACTGTGCTGGACAGGGACACGTTCTTTTGAAAAATCCATCTTTGTAGATTTCTGGTGCTCGATCTCACGTCTTCTGCAAATGTATTTTAGCATACTATCGCTATTTTCCACTTGGTGATCTCTGCTGTACCACACACAATATACGTGGCCCTGAAGGAGCACTGAAGTAGCTTCCCTTGCTAGCAGACTGCCATAGCTGCAAGATACAGCTCCCGTTATATCACTTACTCACAAATGATTCTGCTCCCGTTCTATGACAGATGTCATTTCCCAATTTCTGCCAGATGTTGATGATGTTATTTAAGGAAAAGAATTAATCTTCTCTTTCCTTCCATCATCATATTGTATACGCTATACTCTCTGCCTTCGTAGTCACTTCTGAGAGACAAGTCTGTCAATTTATATACAGAGCAAAAATTTAACTTTGTTGACATTTGACAGAAAACTTAGGGGTTGCATCTTGTGAGAACTCAGATGCACTGCTATAGTATATAAATGATGCTTTCTTCTAGAGAAAATCTGTATTTGAAAAAGCAAGAATTGTTGATATGTGTTCACTTGGTATCAGAAAAGGCCCAATACAGTTTGTACTTAAGTCATTGGACGGGTGTATTAGCTATTGCTGAAGCCAACAAAGCAGTAAATTAACAACAACCAAGCTAATTTTTCCCCTTCTCCTTTCATTTTCTTCAGCTTTCAAAATGAAGTGATCAAGCTCAAATTTAATTTGTCTCCTCCCACAGTATCTTACCCTATATCTATGTAAACACTGAACAAAACAGATTTACAAGCTCCTTCTTCCAAAGGTAACATAGTGACAGCATTTACGTGAGACAAGCTGCCTCACAGTTTTTAATAAATCAGTCTCTGCATAAGCATTTCTAGAACTCTTCTTCTAGAATTGGCAGAATAATGAAGAATGTACCCCACCTTTTGGTTTTCAGACCAGCATATTAAAATACTTTTCAATAGTTTTAAAATTTCCATGAATACTTTATAATGAGATTCAGGGTAGTACTGTTATTCTTGTGTGAATATACATATATGTATGAGAAACACATTCTCTATCTACCCACAAGACTTACATTTAAAAGTCAGGAACTGAGGAGAAAAGCAAATGAGAGATTCAGCAATGATCCAGGAATAAAGCAAAGAAATTGGAAAGCTAGAGGAGGAACAGCTAGAAGCAGCACTTGCATTATGGAAAGGTGTAGTGGCTCACAGCCCTTTGCACGTGTTGCACTCCCCAAAATGGCGTGACTCATCGTACTCAGATCGAAGGCAAGGAACTACCTTTGTCAAGCCCAAGAAGTCAAAACCACCTACAACCACAGTAGCCATGCACATGAGACAAACAGGGCCAATAGACAGGTGGTGGATCAACGGTGTGACACAAAGCTGTATTTGTGAACAGCATTAGGAAAGGACAGAAGGACACAAAACCAGCCACCTGCCTGGCGTATTGACGTTTCTTTCAAAAAACAGCTGTCTGTGCATAGTAAAACTCCAAACAGTGAAGTATATGGCTACTGTCCTACCATTGTACCATGTTAGTATTAATCATCATGAAAGACATTTAAAAGATCGTGTTGGACTGCTAAGCAGTCCAGTGGTGACCAGTGCTTTACAGTTTGTTTGGAGACTAACGCACCTGCCTACCTTTGAAATGGATCGGCTGAGCCTACTGAAGAATTTCTCTACAGCAAATGGAATAAAGTTTTGTAAATTTTTAAATTACTGTCTATGTTCTTATTTTACTCAATCTGCTGTTTTTTTAAACTTATACAATGATTGTGAAGGATGAGATTCTCAACAAATGAACTGTTCTTATTTCTCCTAGTCCCAGCAAGTAAGAAGTGAGGCGCAAACCTGTACAGCTTCACTTGCAACAGGCAATACTCTGTGATTTCAGGGTCACAGTTAGTACGAGTAGGTAGGTACCTGTTCCTTCACTGCATCCCAGCTAAGACACCAGACAAAACTAGTTGTGGTGGTGCTGGTTACCTTCCCAGCCAAGGGCATCCATTGGGAACTCAATGAGAACTCTCACTTCAGAAAAGCCACTGAATAGCAATTCAGAGCGGTTTATTATGAATTCCTTCTGCATGCAAAGTTCCTGACTTAGGAGGATTTTTGTGTGCCAGTAAAAGTAGGACCAGGTCTCAGATGGCAGTGATTTCCAAATGATGTGGACACAAGCCAACTTGAAATATCAGCTCTAGAAGTAAAAAGTTCTATGTGTGTAACGATGCCCTTGAGACACCAGTCATATAGGTCTTTGCTTTAAAAAATAACGAAGCATATCCTTTTTCCCACCACTTTAAATCACAAGAATAATATTTTTCCATATAATCAGGAGGTTGCATTCTCAACACGATCTAATGAGTGTGATGACAACTCCTGTGTTCTTCGAAGAAGTTATATGACTATTGCACAGAAAATGTCCCTCTTTTTTGCAGGAGACATTCCCTAGTGCAACATTTTTTCTTTCAGCCTTAACTGAATTTTGAAGCATTCACTTCTTCACGTTGTTGTCCACATAAGCTTTTAATTTTTCTTTTCTTTCTTTCTTTTTTTTTTTAATTAGATGCACAGTACACCTTCTACCAGGTGAAAGAATAGAAGAATAGAAATCCAACTTTACATAACAGCCAGCAACACAAATTTTTAAACCAAGCCAAGAGTTAGTATAATGCAGTGTTACTTTTTGTATGGTAGATAGAATATGAAACATTTTTATATCCCTAGTCATTAGCAAACAGAACACATTAGTTTTACACACAAAGCACCTCATCTGAGAAATATGTGTATATGAATAGAGTCTAAGGGAATTTAAGATAATAGTAAAGGATTTAACACGCCTATCCTTGCATTTCAGTCATTACCTCTACCAGATGGGCAGAAACCATGCTGACCAAGCAGATACTGCACCTCTGCACCAGTCCCTACTGACAGGCCAAATCAGAATTCATATAAAAGCAATAAAAAAAGCAAAACCAGAACACTCAAAGCAAACCACAGCATCTCTCTGGAGCATTTCTCCTATGAAGAAAGCCTGAGAGAGCTGCACCTGTTCAGCCTGGAGAAGAAAAGGCTCAGAGGAGGTCTCATCAATGTGTACAGATACCTGAAGGGAGGGTGCAGAGGGGATGGACGGAGCCAAGCTCTTTTCTGTGATGCCCAGTGCCAGGACCAGAGGCAATGGGCACAAACTGAAACACAGGAGGTTCCCTATGAATGTCAGGAAACACTTTTTTACTGTGGGGGAGACTGAGCACTGGCAGAGGTTGCCCAGAGAGGCTGTGGAGTCTCCATCCTTGGAGATATTCAGAAGCCATCTGGGGATCATCCTGGGCAGCCTGCTGTGGGGGACCCTGCTTGAGCAAGGAGGTTGGACCAGATCACCTCCAGAGGTGCCTTTCAACCTCAGCCATTTTGTCATTCTGTGAAACCAAAGGATTTTACTCTACCTACACTTGCTGCTGCCATGAGGGCATTCTGTCACAAATGTTTTAAACTTAGGTTTTGTAGATTCTCAAAAGTCACTGGTGAGATAACTGTTTGACTTGCTTGACTTCCTTGAGAACAAATTAGTTCTCTTCATATACACTTTACCTTTTCTTACATTATTATCTTGCTCCTGTAGACCTTATTCAATGAGGCAAAACCTTCACTGATTTTAATGACAACACTGCTGTAATAATTCCTGCAGGGTTGAGCCCTAGAAAATCATCAAACTTTTCTTTTTTCTAATTGTGTTTTTAGAGGCAAATTACCTGTGGTGCTTCCTGCAGTTTATTTATGCTTGAGAGTGCAGGAATACACAACTTACAAGTCTTTTGCTGCAAAGCTGTTCACCCTGATGGTAGTTGATATGATTAAAAACCAAAACCTAGTGTTTCTAACTCATGCTTGAGTTTAGACTGATGCTATGTGAGCAGCCGTATAGCCACTCTGCTCTCAGGTATGGCTGGATGGGCTTCTGTTGTGCCAACTTGACAGCTCTAGCCAACCTTGGCAGCTTCTGAGTTTTATGAGTTACTTTGCTTTAAAAGTGGTCTGTGGTGCTGAGGCCTGAATAAGTACAAAATATGTTACCATCAGATACACAAACAAATTCTCTGAGGCACAGTATATGTTCTTACAAGAAGGTTCTGCTTTGCTTGGTTTGGTCTTCTTGCTCTGTAACTTTTAGACTATGCTGAAACTAGAAATAATTCAAAAGCTGGGGAAAAAAAATAATCTAATTTCAGAGAAGCTTGCAGTCATTTTTAAGGAAAACTTAATTCATATTCTATCCTTGTGACCAAAAGCATGTCTTTTTCTTTTGTCAAACCTGAAAGAATTATGGAACTTAGACACAAGTATATGTCGTAATGCTAATGAAGCTTTTCCTTAGTTTCAACTCACTGTACACAGAAGCAATCAGAATGAATTACATTCAGGAAAAAAAGAAAAAGAAAACCCACACCAAAAAACCCCTCCAAACCAACCTAAAATCCTATTTGCTCCTACCTTTGAGAATTTAAGGAAAGTGTTTGGTGAATGTAATTTGTTTTACTCCCGTCTTGATTATTTTTATTTCAATTTTCTGGGGAAAAAAAAAAAGAAATTCTTCTCTTGACCTCCATTATTTACATAACTTGAAGTTGATCACTCTTTTCTACTGATTGATACTTGACCTATACTCAAAAAGAGCAGCCTGAAGAACACTCCACTTGAAAAAATTAAATGA
Source organism: Aramus guarauna (assembly GCA_013400195.1). NCBI lineage: Eukaryota > Metazoa > Chordata > Aves > Gruiformes > Aramidae > Aramus > Aramus guarauna. Next base: position 536,645 of record VXBL01004075.1, on the reverse strand, counting down.
AACTACTACAAAGTTCCATGGACTTAAGAGTCATTGTTCTTGTTCATGGAGCTGTATATGTGCTCAAAAAAAAAAAAAAAAAAAAA
>VXBL01004075.1:407997-536535 GCA_013400195.1 Aramus guarauna | reverse complement strand
AAAAAAAAAAATAAAAAAAAAATTAAAAAAAAAATAATTCAAGTAATTCTTTTTGGGGCAAATCTGTGGAAACAGTATACGTGAGAATGCAACTGTGAAATAACTCTTGCTTTCTCTAAGCCAGTTTAAGATAATTAACTGAAGGTCAAAAAGGTATTTCTCTTGTTTTTATTTTTAATACAGACACAAGGATATGCACTCTACTTAAGATACAAACCAGGTGACAAGTATAACTGATTCTTAGATGTACACATCAGAGCTAAGGTCAAAACAGAAAGCTTTAGGAAATACTAACTTTATTTTTGTTCAATAACCACTCACAGAATTTAATTCAGCATTTATATTCACGTGATAAGTACATGTACAGTGATCCTTCCTTTATTGCAGAGTATAAAACTCTACCTTTCCAACTTGTTAGCATGTTGGGATGGGTTCCCTCTAAGGATGAGTGGAGATGGTGTCTCTAAATTGCTCTGAATGTGTAAAGAGGGAAGAAGAGAGAGGAATAAAATCTGCAAACTTCATTAAGATGATAAATGTGAAAAGTTGGTGATTTATGTAAATGGTCAGGGTTGTGGGTTTTTAATCAAAGCTAGCAAGTTCCTTCTACAGGCTGCAAGAACAAGGCACAAACTGAGGACTTTGGAGAAAACCAAAAGAACAGAACATGTGACCATTCAAATGAAGACGCGTGTGAATGCATTAATGGTTTTGCCTTACCCCTACTGAACACAACAGCAAACCTCTTTAAGTTACAAGTCAACGAAAAGCTTGTGTTTAAACTCATTACAAGGTTAGAGTTAAGAAAAAAATCTTGGTTTAGAAATACTTGAACACTTTATCCTAATATTTATTGCCAAAATTATTTCCTATAAGCCCTGGACATTGAACCCCTTCACTTTGTTAACTGCTGGACAAACACAGAACAAAACTGACTGTGTCTACCGAAGAATGCAAATATCAGGGAAGAGATGAATACAGACACATCAAGGACACAGAAGGAAACCTGCCTGAAATAATATTAATGCTTCCAAGTAGTGCAGGTAAAATGAAGGACAAAATAACAAAAGGGGATGAAGTGGGAGGATCACAAGAGTTGGAGGACTCTGGGTTAAGGAAGCTGAGGTGAAGATCAGTGGGGTTGTGAAGAGCAACGAGAAGCCAGAGAGAATTTATGAATATGGATGGGATCTCAATGCTGCTTTCCTTCCTCACTAAACCAGTCAAACTTTGAAGTATCTCTGTTCGTGGGATCCTCTCCTCATTCCCATTCCTCTCTCTATGTAGCCATCTGTAACAGAGCTTTCCTCCCCAAACCTATCCTCCCAGCAACAGCTGTATTCTTGCCTCTGTATTGTTTTGTCTATGGCTGTCATAAGTGGAGAGAGAAACTGCTGAAGGAAGCAGGATGGTGATGTGCAACTCTGCAGAGGAAAAGGAGAGTTTGGCTGCTTAGACAGTAGTAGCTGCTCAAACAAGTAAGTGCCCTGTCTCCTCCAGCATGGGCAGAATTGCTCTGTGCCACTGCTGTTAGCCCATTGCCCTGGGGCAACTGCTTACCTTGCTATATCCAAAGCTGGCCCTAAGTCAGAATCACAACCACAGAAATTAAGATGTGTTACATTAATATTTCTAGTGGCTTGTAACAGCATGGGATTCTGTACTAGCTACTATAGAGGTAACGAGTGTACAAAGTAGAGGGGACCAGATCTGGTCTTGTAGTCATCAGGTTTTAGTCACTAGTATCATGTTCACCGTCAGAAATACGAAACACCCTTTCTGAGGCATGAGGATGAATAGGATATGTGGTATTTTCATTTACTCTCTATATTAGAAGTATTGCATAGTAATCTGAATCCCTTCCAGATATCGTGCAAATAAGTCTCTTACCATCATAAGAATTTCATTTGCAGGAGGGTGTACAACTTACTAGGCCTAACATAAATATATTTGAATAAACAATCATTTGCACAGGGGGAAAATATACAACTCAATGGAAGAAGTATTTTTTTATCCCCTACATCCTAACTCTGACATGCACTGACATTTATCTATGGTATTTCCTTCAATTGTTCTCATTACAATTGGACTACAGTTACTGGTAGCCTTGTAATGTGTTAAAATGAAGAACTAAAAAAAAAAGTACTTTTGAGAGCAGTTAATTTGGAATTAAATTAGTTTCTTCACAGATCAGAAGATATGTACATAGCAGAATCGTATTGAATTATACCAGCACACTTCACTCTGTAAGAAAGAGCAAAGGACAGTGAGACATTACTCCTCACAGAATGGCAAAGCTATACCCCCAATCAAATCCAATCAAGAAGAGAGAAGAAAGAATATGAAAACAATTCTGTTCCGAAAGATCATTTATCTTTTTTTTAAGGCATGTAAAAATAGAACAGCTTGGTGTGCCAAAAATTAGTTTTAAACGCGGGCCTCACTCAAGTCAGCAGGATTTTTTCCACTGCCTTCAATAAGGGTCTTTTCTAACCTAAAAGGTACCGCAACCCACCTGGGATAAGTCTACTGTGACTTGGTGATGATGCAAGAGGTCAGATGAGTCACTGGACCAGACGCTGGCCATTGTTTGAGGACCAGTAATCTCAACCCTTCTAGGTCCAGCTTTAGAGAACAGGAAAGCATTCCAACCAAAATACATATATGTATCTACTTCAAAGGGGTTAATTTTCCAAACCAGAAGAAAACATGAGAGAAATGGATTGGGAAGAAAATTCATACAGAAAAATATCAACAAGATTTATTTAAAATCAAAACCATACTGTGAAGAAGGAGAAGAATTCCAGGCAACTTCAGATTCAGCACATAAATTAAGGCAACAATAAAAATAAAGCCTACTTCTAAATCTAGGGATGGAATAAATGAGGAATAGATAGACACCAGTACAAATTATAGGTTAAAAAGTACAGAAATTTCATATGGGTTGCAAAAGTCATAAAGACTCAAAATCCACGATGACCAGAGGCAAGTATCTACAGCTGTTAATAGAGATGCAGAAGAGTTGGAATTACTTCATAAATATTTTTTCTGAACTTTGAAAAAATAGGGTGGTGCACCTGTATGATGTGAAAATAGGTGCTTTCCAGTTGCAAAGAGGATGCTAAACCACAACCATGGGGGAGTAAATGCTCTTTAGTCAGGAGATCCAGATCTAGAAGCCTAAAATTTTGGCTCAGAAATTTTTTACTGATATAAATTTTTTAATACATCTTAGAATACCAAGGCACAGTCAGAATATTACGGTAACCAAAATCTTGTGCAAATTTTTTAAAACCTCTGTATCATACACCCTGCAAATAGAGCAAATTCATAAGGAAAATATACCTTGGTGAAAATCAAATCACGTAAATTGCCTTCAGGAGAACAGGATGTCTGACTTGCAGCTGCAAGCCCAAAAAGGGTTATGACATTAAATTGTGGCCCTCAAATACATGCAGGAGACAGAAGACCTGGAGTTCAACATAAGAGGAACTAACTAGACAGAGAAAAATTGGAAGTAGCAATGTTCTAAAACAGAAACTGAGGGAGAGAAGGAGGAGGGGACTGGGAGCAAAAAAGGAGTCAGAATAGGATATTAGAATCTATAGGTATCAAAGGCAACTAATTAAAACAGGTATGGAGAGTCATGATTGATTTCCGTTTTAATTTAATAAAAGCTTAACAGCTTTTTTTTTTTTTTTTTTGTGCAAATCCACTGAAATAAAAATTGACTGTAGGTCCAATAATCTCTTTGGTTAAAAACATGGGGATAGGCAAAAATGCATTTACCTATATTCTTCCCAGCTAACTCCAAAGAAAATTAATAGCTTAATTTTAACCCTCATCCTTACTGGAGAAAAGCAAGCAAACGTAACAGTGTTAGGTAAGGATTCAGCTGGTATAAAAAGTAGACGCGAGTCAGAGCTGCATAAAACTCTCCGTTTCCTCAGGCAGTTCTGGTGGCAGAGAGGCCTCCAAGCGAGACCCAGAACGCCTAGATGGAGAACAAGCAGCCACTGACCAACAGAACTTCGCACGGACTAAAGAGCAGCCTGACACATGGGATGAACACGCAGCAGCGTCTTGTGAGATGAAATGACTCGGCAGCTGCTGGTGCTAGACCAGTTGGTTAAACGTACAGGCAGAACCGAAGCAGAGCAAGAGATTCTGACTCAAGGTGGGAGAAAAGGGGAGGTAAACGTATGCATCTGGCCTGACATATGTTTTGGCTCAGCTCTGTGAAAGAAAAAAGATGTCTTGTAAAGAAACATCACAAAGAACAAGTGATAAATAATGAATAAAGATTCTGCATTGTTTGTGTCTAGAATATACAGAGCATCCTGCTAGATGCATTTTCAATTATCATTCATTCTGCAAAGCCTTACTGTGATTGCTTTAACCTTGATTTTAAGACAGAAGTAATGGTAATGTGCAAGCATATTGGTACAGCCATGGTATCAAGGAAAGAATGGTGAAAAGTGTATTTATAAAGCTGTAAAATCACATTAAAACTGCTATGCAATAAAACCTACATTGTAGGCAGCATCTGGGAAAAGGGTATTCACAAACCAATAATATCCTATTAAACCTAATGTGCAATAAAAGCATACCATAGCAGAATTCGTAACAGACCAGGGCCCAGGAAAAGGGTTTTTGACCTTTCCCAGTATTGCTAGCTGCAACTTGGCACTTCAGGTCCTGCTCAGGAAGCACCCAGGATGCAGCTTGGGTTAAGAAATGAGGTTTTTTCCTCATTAATCAAACAAACTTGCAAATGTGGTCTGTTAACCAATTATGCAGCAAGTAACCTTATTAAAAAGTACTCCCGAATCTAATTGAACTATCCGGATTGATAAAAGAATGAAAATACGTGTCTGCTTCAAAAAACACAGCTTTCAAATAGCACATGGTTGTATTTTCAAAAATGTTATGTTCCTGCACCCAAACTGCAGTCAGAATAAGTGTATTTGAGAATAAATAATGGTTTGGGGTATTTTTTAGTGGCTAAACAAATGAGCAAACTTGTGAATTCACCCCAAATGATTCTTTACTTTTTTTTCTCACTAAATTCAATCTCCTATTATACTTTCTTTTTTTTTTTTTAAAGTGACAACATAATCTCATTATACAATTCTGAAATAAAAAATGTTTTTAATGTTTTGTTTTCAAAGCTATAGAATGTTTTGACTTTTCATTTTTTGGATAAACAATCTGCTTTATTCAGTGCAAATTTGCAGAAGCAGTTTTGATCCATTCAAGAGTGCATGTTTTTAATAACTGATTTGCTTACAATTTGAACCACCTTTGTTGCATCTCTGATTCTTCCCTATAGAACATGTATTCTAAAATCCACTGAAGTCAATTGGAATTTCTGTGTGTCAGTGAGCAAGTATCAAACTCCCCACTGCTCAGACACTGTTACACTAAGGGAACTTGATACAGAAAAGCAAGAAAAATTAAAAGTAAACACTGGAAAGTAAAAATTAATGTTTGTTAAAGCTGCAGTGGCTTAAATTCTGATGCTACTCTGAAACTGTAAACAAGCCTTTCTCAAAGTAAGCTGCAAAACAGGACGCACAAAGCTATCAGGGTACCACAAGGCTCCATAAAGGTACTTGGCATATAAAAAACAGCAAGAAAAAAAGAAGAAATGTTGTGGTTCAAGTAAGATTTTGCAATGACATGGAGATACGGTGGAAGCTGTTGGGGAGACCAAGTGGGTACCTGACAAATTATTTCATTAGGGACAACGTTCACCTCTCTTGTGTCTGATAGCAAGAGACTGGGGGCACTGATGAATGCCCTCCATCCCTTCCAGGACAAAGCCCACATGAAAGACATGGGGTTCTCAGAAATATCACTGCAAAGGGCTGATTGACACCAGTGTGAGGGCAGGATTTGACCACATGTTATGGCCCTTGGGGAGATCAGAGGACAGAGTTCTTCATGTGCCTGATAGATTTTGCATCCGACAAAGAAATCTAGGTTCTGTGTTCTGCAGACCAAGCATAAGTCTTTCAGGAAATCTTCCTGAATTCCAGGCAACAAATGATTTTTCTTTGCACCTTAGGAGATTTTTGCCAGATTAGTTAGACCAGAGCAAAATTCACCACTGCTACTGCAGATGCATCATGCTCCTTGTACTACTGGTCTTAATAGCTACTGTGGACTATATAGCCTGGAAATCCACACAAATTCAGTATACCATTATAAGATCCTTCATTTAGTTCCTTACCAGAAACTCATCTCATGTACATTACATACACGAATGTACTGGCCTCATGTTTTAAACATCTGAAAAAAGACAATTAAGCTTGATCCTGATCCCATTGTTTGTTTTTTTTTAACTTTAAGGCTTCTTTACAGTTAAGATCCCTATATGGGATATGTCTCCAACAAAAGTAAAATAAAAACAAGAAGCTGAATTTTTTTATTCTTGTATAATGAGTTTCTAGTATGGCACTTACAAAGACTCTGTTCTTATGTAAAATAAGCAAGCAGGATTAAAAGAGCAAGGGCTGTATCTTACGTTCACTTATCAGCTGCGGCTCACAGTTCTTCCATGAACTGTATTATCTAATTAAAAAACCACTGAATGTCATGTTGCTCAGTCAGACTGTATGGGAAGCTGCTGTTCTCCTTCTTAGAGTGACAGGCATCACAAGAAACGTGGTGGGATGCGTGACATCAACAGCAGGGATGCATAAACCCAAAATGGGACAAAGGCAACGGAAAAATATTCTTCCAAAGTGACTCCACTTATTTCGGCAGAGATTTAGATCGATGTACTTGGGACCAAAATTTGGTTTGGCGTCTCTTTTTTCCCCAGTGTGAAATGAAAAAAACCCGTAAACTAAAGATACATACAGGCACTTTTTCACTGCAGGATAAGAAGTGAGCACAAGTTAGAGATAAGGAAATACAACTCTCAGAAGTCAGAGCACTGATCTTGAACTTCTTGACGACTACTGTTTTGGCAAAGCTTAGTGGAACAGGCTCCCTAGTATAATCTGGGCTGTGACAGCCCCAGGTAAAGAAGCAAAAATTAAATGTTTACATACTACTTTTTTATGCACTTTGTAAATTTAAGAAAATGCTAGTCATGGATGAAATTTAAATTGCTTTTTACTTCATCAGAAAGAGATTGCTAATGTCTAAGCAAATTTTTTTCTTGAGGTAAGAAAATACATTTTGGGTGTTTGAGAATGGCAGATTTTTATTTGAGCAGGTGGTTGATGTCTGCTTTTACCTGGATGTTTCTTGTGAATGTTACTCCCAACGAAGCTACAGGCAGTCACGACATGAGGGAGCCCTCAATGCAGCAGATTATCACCCCCGAGTCCAACATGGTGCTCGATGTTTAACATTAAGCACATGCTCAAGTACTTCCCTGAACTAATGCATTTTAACAGCCTTTTGCTCAGGACCTATTTCCCAATTACAAGAAAGGTTGAAAATAAAGTGCTGGGATGATATTCAAGTGTTTCCACCAGGGACCAGGGAGTTTATTGGTATAAAAGGATCGATCTGGCATTTGTGCATTCAGCCCTTTATACTGAATCAGTACATGTCTGCCTTGGTCTTACATGATAATACTAGTGATTGCAATTATTTACTATTGAAATTATTTCTAGATTATCATGCTAAATTTTTTTCAGTAAAAATTGTGAACTGGGGAGGAAGGAGGAAGCTTTCCATCAGAATACAAAGAGAAATGATTGCTCTCCTCCGAGACTAAAGTACCAACTGAATACATTTAAAAGCAATGTAGTGTTTCAGGCCTCTATTTTTCTTCATTATTACTCTTCTCATAGGAAAATCACAATGATTTGATTGAAAATAATAATTAGGAAAGTTGCTGTTTTGTTTCACATCATGAGAAATTAATCTCTATTTTCATCAATCAGCAGGAGTGAAACTCCTCGGTGCAGTAAGCCAAAATAAGGGCTTCTATGCACCATAGAAATTCAATGTTGACGTGCTTTTTACATTCGTCATCTCTAATGCCTAAACTTCCTACTAGTTCTCTGACCAGGAAATGACCATATTTAGAATATGATGTACCCTAAAACTGCACTCTTTATCCATATCACACTGTTACTACTGTCTAATTTGTTGACTAGCTTCACCTCAGGGTCTCTTTAATCACCACCATTTCCCAATTGTCTCCTGCTCATTGAATGCGTGTGCTCAGGATTAATTTCCCCAGGAGATATCTGTCTGCTTTTTTTTTCAGGTTGAGTCTCATTTTGCATTTCCAGTGCATATACTTTTCTCACTAGGCACTATTTTTTTCCGTTATGTCTCTATTCCTGTGGTGTTTATAGCACCTCTCACCTCAGTATCACCTACAAATTTTATTAACCTTCTTTTTCCCCTTCTCCAAAATGCAACTTTTTTCAGTATTTCTTTATGATGAAGCATCCTCCCTTCCATCCTCCCCAACAGAATGACAGATTTCTCAAAACAATGACTTAAATAAGTCATTTTATTTAATTGGAAAAATATCTCATTTATCTCCTTTACACAGTAGTTTAATCATGTCTGGTTCATAAATTTGAAAAGTTTACAATTGAAAAATGGCAGTATAATTCAATACTGTGAAGTCTGGAAAACATGACCTGGTCCACACTTGTACCTGGCGCATAAAATATGCTCATTTCTCCCTAAGCAAGGCTCAGGCATCCATGTCTTTATGGCAAGATAAAGCCTAAAGCAGATGTATTCTCTTGTTCTCTATGTGTAAAAACAGGAACTGATGTTATTCATGTTCCTCCCTTTCGTCATTGCCTTTTGTCAATGGATGCCATTGAAACGGTTGACTACTTCAAGCCACACTTTCCCTTTCTGTGTTATAATCTGTGTTGGGGAGCTATAATGAAGGAAGCTTCCTTTAAGGGATCATCTATACACTTTTGAAAGGGCCTTGTTGCCTCTGCAAATCATTAAAAAGCTACGATTCAGAAGCTGGGCTTGCAGTGTTTTCCCTTGACTGTCTAATGTACCTTCTCGTGGCTGCTACCTAGGTCCTTGCCCTGTAAGCACACTGCTACTTCCTAATCCATTCCTATTTTTAAGACAGACACACAAAGGTTGCAGGAAAACATTTACAGTAAGATCAGATAAAAAGGACCAATATTTTGCAAGCTGACTACTTTTTCCTACCCATGGATATTAAACGGGTCACATCATAATTATGTATTTTGTACACCTTGCTGACCTTTGCTGCCTACTGATATATTCCCAGTCTTCTTGACATTGCCTGACCCATACAAATGTTTTTTCATCATGAAATGATTGCAAGCAATGTTTTTCCTACAGTCATACTGAAAATATTCATATCAAATAATAGCACAGAATAATCATTAAAATTTGTGCTAGGAGAATCTACAGGCTTTATTTTTCTCTTGATAGCAGAAGAAATTTATAAAGTTTGGCAAGCTGTTCTTTATGTAAATGCTTTCTTTTCTCATCACCAATACAATGTCCTAGTTATTTAAGGGCTTGCTAGTATGCCATGAAAAAACATAGTTTGTTTGCGCTTCAGAGACTGACAGGGATTATTTTTAAATTTATAAACAATGCAGTGGAGTGGCTGCAAAGTAAACACCTGGAAAGGAGGAAGGAAAAAATAAGGTCTTTAGAGAGGTCCAGCCTCTTCCAGGGGCCAAGGGAAGCTCGGCTCCAGAAGCTGCCCTCTGCCCGCGTGTCTTCCTCTGCAGTTCTGCTGGGCAATGGCCACAACATGGGGATGCAGGACGAGGCTGTGGGTCCGTATCTGACCTACTCTCTGGAAAATCAAATGTCATAGCATTGTGCCTATAGTTTGACACGACCTGTAAGGATAGGAGGTATGCTCAGTCCTTGTTCACAGAAAGATAAAGGTAATTGTGAACTCTTGACTACCTTGCACGCCCACGGTTTATGACATCTCTAACACAGATGTTATCAATACCATCTATTTGAGCTGTATACTAGTTGACCACTACTGGCATTCCTGAATTGCTGACTGTACGGCAGCTTTATATTTATCAGGAAAGATGAACAATTAAACAGAAATACTATTCATAAACCTAGATGCACATAATATTAAACTTAGCGCTACCCAAATAGCGTGCTCCTTAATTAGTATAGTGGGGGAAACTTTTCCCTCCAGTGTTTTCCAGACAGACAGAAATATCCACAAGAATACAACTTTTCTGACATTCCAGCAGCAACAGGAAACTGGTTGCTACAGAAAGGACAGTGGAAACCTGAAAAATATGGGTAGTATCGAAACAAATAGAGCTTTTAGGGAGGTGACACAGAAAGGTGGTGTTGCAATACAATATTGTCGCTCTGTTACAGGTTTTAAAAATCAACAGGGTAAGTTACAGTCTACCTGACACTTTGTAGGCAGACAGCACCCTATGGTAAACCCACCACATCAGTCTACTCCAAGGAATAAGTGTGCCGATAAATGCTACTCCAGAGCTGCATGAGGCAGAGAAACCCCAGTGGAAGCAAAACTAAAGCTGAAACACAGTAATTAAGCAGATTACTTCCATAAGGTCACTGCAGATAAATACAGTGAATAGTTTAGAAACATTGTGTAGCTGTGGAAAAAACATTCTTATGTTCTCCCAGATGTAGTTTTCTACGGAGGGCATAGTCAGAAACCACCAACTTTGTCTGGAAACTGGCTAAGAACTTTTCAATGTGCTTCCTGGATAAAAGACGACAAAGAAAACAACAAGAGTCACAGAACTAACTGCTCCCCTGTATCAAAATTCTTCCTGATAGGGGTAGAGAATAAACCATCTTTGGGTCTTCAGGAAACATTATTAGTTAGGTGCAGTACCTGCTGCTAGCAGCATCAGAAAGTTTCCAATGGCAAAGCCTGTTCAGTTGCATCACAGGCTATGAGAACCAAAAGGAGTTACCAGCATCTCCCTTCTGTGTACATGATTATGAACTTGGCACATGCATGTGTCAGGCTGAAAACTTAAGTTCTACCCTTCTTCTTTGACCAAACTTCTAAAAAAGGCTTCACCAGTCACAAAGAAAAAGAGGATTCTATTGAAATAGAAGTATAATGCAGAAGTCATCTTGCGTACGCTCAGCAAACACACTGCTGCTATAATAAGAAAAAAATAAAAAGAAAAACTTGCAAGGTAGAATAAGTAAGTATTAACCCGAAGAGGTCATGGAAGTCAAGACAGGCTCCAACTGCCTTGCCAGTGGCTCTGCTCTAACTCACAGGAGAGTTTCATAATCTGTCTTCACACGATAGGTGTGAAAATACGAAGTCAGCTTGTAAACTTCTGATGCAATTAATGGGCCACTGTATTCTGCTTCACATGATACAAAGTAATGTGTCTCCATGTATTGAATTAGACATATGACCATAAAGGTTAGCGAGGGTATTTCATAGTCTGATTCTTTTATTGCAACAGATCTCTTGGTTTACAACCATGGCTTTACGCTCACTGTTATTCACTTCTCCTGTCCTATACAACTTTATTCTCCTGGAGTAACAAGGACTCTTAATCTTCCTATTGATAGAGTTAAATGAGAAATCTCTTACCTAATGAAGGTAACTAGAAACCCAATTAGCCATTAGTTGCCTCTATGAGAGGGTAATAGGATAACACTAGAGCTGTCTGAACTTTCAGATAATGCTTTTATAGGGACTTTCCATACTCAAAGCAGTGTGAAAAGAAGTAATCCTCTTACCATCTCTGTAAGGAGAGGAAGTATCACTACTCCTAACTTTACAGAAAAACCCCCTGAGGCTGAGAGGGCAAACTTTTCCAAAAATAGATGCCTAAAATTTAGGATTAAACTCAGAATTAGCTGCCCAACAGAGTGATCTAATTAACAAATTCTAAATTAGGCTGCTTGTTTAGGTCATCATCTGACGTTTTCAATTTCTATGTTGCCATTTACTTTTGACAGTCTGAATGGTGTTTTTCCATTATAATTGAATTACCTTCCTGAACAAATAGTCACATTTCCAAATTCAAAATTGTTTTTCAGCATTTCAGACAAATGCTTATATATTATGTTTGCCAATTGAGTGCACATTAGGCTTAGTAAACTCATTCACTACGCAGTATGAAGAACAGAAACAAAAGAATGCAAACACAGGAAGAGAGAATTTGTAAACCTCAAATAAGACATTTTTGCAGTGCTAGTCCATATTTACACCCAATACTGGACTTCAGATAATGTGTTCATATAATTAATATCCTGCCTTAAATACTTGTCAAAATTTACCTGTGTAAGTTTACTAAAAATATGAACATTTTCTGCATATTTGTGTATTTCTTTATTTCCCTGCTCCTGGCCTCTCCCACAGTCATAAATTTCAAAGGGGTTACCCATTGTAGGTCTAATAATTTCAATAAAAACTATCGGTTTATATTTCAACAAGAAATTAATTTACGTTTAAACTTCAGAGACAAATTAGAACTAATTCTATTTTATGAAAGGAAAAGCTTTAACACCTTTTCAAATCCAGACTTAATTTGCTTTTGATATATTAAACAAGTATCTTGTTCACATTTTCATTTGGATTGTGCTAGCTTAATGAAATTGTATTAAGTGCAATGGGGAAAATGCTCTTCTGACTGTGAGTTATTGTAATGGTATTTACTTTTATTTGTTAAAAAAAGAAAAAAAAGAATCAATCACAAACCACTACCCTCTATAAATGATGGACAATTCAACAGCCTGATTAAATCTCATGGAACTCAACAGAGGGGTTTGTAGGCCAAGAGAGGACACCAAAATTCAAAAGTTGATTGCAGCTAGATGAAATGAAAGAATGGACAGTCTCTCTGCCACCAATACTAATTTTCCTCTGCTTTTGAGAACTTTGGTTTCTGCATTTGAATACTGCCCCCACACTCTTATTGCAGCTGTACATTTCTGAGAACAAACTTCTGAGCACTGAAGTTTCTCACGAAAATTATTGGTTTGAAAGGAAAATGTCATATCTCATGTTTTCTGAGACACACCCTCTCGCCTCCCTCTAGGCCATAATCCTTTGGACCATATTTTTCTCTTCCCACATGTTCTGCACTGAAACTGGTGATGCCATTCCCCATTCACTGCCATGGAAACCTAAAATTTTTTTCAAGCTCCTTTATGACATGGCCCTAGAGAAGACTTAGTGGCCTGCAGGATGCTAATCACTTGAAATACAGTGTTGCTCTTGATAATAGCCGTGGTGCTTCAGAAAATAGTTGACATCCTTCACCCACTTTCAGGAGTATATTGATATCTGTGATGTTTATCCTAGAAAGAGATTCCAGTTAGCTCATTGTCATTGAATTATGCCCTACAACAAAGCTATATTATTTAGGAGCAATTAATTACTCTCTTTCCTCCTTCACCAGACGATACAAATAAAATGAGAACTTGCTCGTGACTTCTTGCTGCAGCATCCTGGACTACAGTAGAGCACTGATTCCCAACCAGTGAGGTATGACTTGCTAGTGAGGCACATCAACATCAGATGATGCGAGGCACAGTGTGGAACCCTTGTTAACAAGCTTTGTTGGGCCTTTTAGTTGGTGCTGTTAGCTAGCGGCATGGGTCTGAGCTGGGGAAGATGCTTGGCTGGAGGTATTAGGAGAAAAGAAAAGGTGGTGACAGTGAGGCTTGCTTCAAATGATTATACAGGATAGCATTTACTTCAGGAACACTTATCCATGGGCCATGGAAATGATGCTGCAGAACTAATATAGGAATACTAAATTTATTTGTTTGATACATGGAGAGTGATGGGACAAGGACATAATTTTCCATCTAGTTCAGACAAGACAATTGGGTCAATGTCATTTTCACCCATCTGTCTCTCCTTGCCTTACCTCCTGTAGTCCTTCTGCCAAATTTGCCCTGAGTTACAATCTGTGCAATCAACCTAGAAAGCAAGATGGAGACCTCAGGCTGCAAATAATCCCAACAGGAGAGGGTAGGATGAGGAAGACCAGATAAATGTTTTTGAGGAGTGGCAGCCACTACACAGCATGGACACTGGCAGAATGCTCCAAGAGATGCTGGTTAGACAGTCCATGTCCTGCCTTTGCACTAGGAATTATTGCCTAGTAATTACCTAGCAGATTACCTGCTGGTATTGCTTTTCCCTCACACTGCTGCAACAGAATGTTAGCTGAGACTGGCAACAAGAATGAGAATTGGAGCTAGTATTTTATATGGGCTGCAGAAAATATGAATCTTGAGATAACATGGATTTCATCTCCCTCATCGCTCTGTGCCTGGCAGTTATGCCATTAAAAGCTTTGTTCCAATGTCTTGGAAGTCCTTCAGGAAGAGTCAAATCTCACTTAATGTAAGACAAGACTATCTACTCCAAGTAGCTGAAAAATTGCTTTTATCAATCAAAAATTGTAAAATTACTTCCCTGACGTAATTAAAGCTGTTAGAACTTTTAGAACTGACAGAGATAATAACTGAACTGAGCTCTGATGACTAACGTGGCAGAGAGGGGGCTTTGCTTTCTTCTGGAGCACTTTAACAGCAATAATTGGTAATGTCCTGTTGTCGTAACATAAAAGGCCGTGGATTTTAGAAAGACAGCAAAGCACAAGATGAAATGCGCAGAAATAAAACAAATGGTCTATGAGAATCATCTGTTGTCTGAGAGTAAATGGTTGGCAGCAATTCAGTTTGCTTACAATCTTGACAAGCATCTCCCTCTCTGACAGAGGAGCTAACATGCTTCAGTAGTAGCTGCAGAAGTAGCCCAAAGTGATTAAATCTCACTCTTTCCTTCAGGAAATTGCCTGTGATGTCTTGTCTCACAACTACATTATGTCTCATTATAAGTTCTGTCTCCTATATAGATTGGACTTTGGTTTAAAAGTCCCACAGAGCATCTGCTGTTTAAGGTTTCCTATCAATACGCTGCAGATGACAGGAATATGTTATATATACATTATTGGAAATCTGAACAGTTTTAATTATGTCTTAGGAACAGTTGCTCTGTAAGCATCTTTGTTTCTATTTGCATATTTTCTTTACTGGAACCAGAGATGCTGAGAGCTCCTTTTTGTCACTTTGCTCTTGATGGTGGAGAATTTTTCTTCATTCAGCGAAGGTAAACTCCTTCAACCTAAGACAGTCACTACAATAACTTGCAGATGCTGAAGAAATCCCCATTATTTTTAAGACAATATTTAAAATAAAGGGAGATTCATATTGAAAATATTAAGTTAGTGAGCATCAAGTTGTCTAAGGACTGTTACAGTACACAGAGGGCCCATAATTCTTCAAACAAAGCCACTGTTACCTGGGCTGAAATAGTGAACTTGTCTCATTCTACGAATGTTTAAAAGAAAAAAATATTTTGTTCAATGCAGCACACCCAAAAAATCTAAAAGTGAATACGCAGACAACTTTAAAGTAGAAACCACTTTATTTTTAAACAGTAGCCAATTAATTTGATTTTCATAATTTCTTATCATAAATATTGAATTACCGAGAAATGTAACATACATAGCAGTGCATCCCAAGGCTTTTGCTCTGATACCATTTCTGCTGCTCTTAGAGAAGGAGCTTTCATTTTTACCAAAGCCTTTTTGTCTTTTTTAATTTGTAAGCTTTTAATCCCAAACTAAGCTATCTCACAGTGCTAGGCTGAAAAAGAGATCTCACCTTTGAGAGCGCCTTCTAGACAGACTGAGAACTTGATTCTGGACCAGACTGCATGGGATGGGTCTTGTAGAGGAGTATGAATTTCCATCAGACACTGTTTCATTAGCTCACCACCTCCAACGGCCACAACATAGTACTGAAGCACAAAGGATGCTGCTGCTACCCTAGAAGGGATTTGGGAATTCAGTCTGTTCCACAGAGTCCTTGGCAAGGCCACTTCTGCCTTGTGGGGTCAGCAACTTGTGAGAGGAAAACTAGCTGCCTCCAGGGAACCAGAACTAGCTGTTGTGCCATAGGCATATTGTAAAGGAGCTGAAAGAGCAGCTGTGAAACGGGCCTTACGTATGGCAATGAAACATTTTCTGAATCATATAAAATACAAATACGATAAAGAGGATTAGGGATTTGGAGGGTGACACTGATTTATTTTACATAGTTCATTGGGATTTTTTTAAACAAAGTACTACTGCGAACAACAGAGGTGACTGTTTCTCCCAAACGTTCCCATGTCTGATCTCAAAAAAATTTCTTCAAAATCCTATTATTACACTAGCGAAAGGCACAAGCTGACATGTGAGGAAGGGATGTTAACTCCCTCCTCTAGCACTGCACATTCCTGAATGGCCACCGGTATGCACTGGTCCCTCATGCCAGCTAAATCAAGCTGTACCTGCTGGGGAGATCTGTGATGCTCTTCTCCTAGAACACATTACTTGTAAATTGTGAGGAATTAGTGTAAACTGGTACTATACAAATGAGTTTTTAGAGTAGACTCCTATCTTACTAAGGAACTTCCACTTCAGATACTGAAAGGTTTTAGCAATCAGATCTATACTTGATTATTACAGCATGTTATTAAATGTAAAAATGATTTAATGTTTTCTATTTTGTAGGCTATGTAGTACTTTGGACAGTAGACAGAGGAAAGATACATAAAGTCTTCTCCTTCCCTTAGGAGAGATTAAAACTGAAGGTTTAACATTTCTCCCTAACAGTCTCATCTGTAGAAAACATCACAGAGCAGCATGTTTTGCAAACCAGTGACTGCTACATACATTCCCTTCAGCAACATGTATTTACCCTTGACGAAATGCATCCAAAATGACTATAACCACTCAGGTGAAATATGCTACAGATGGTAATAGGGATGAACCCAACTGGATTTCATTTATTCACAGAGAAGTCCTTTAACAGTATGTTATCATTTTATCCTAACCAAAATGAAGTAATCACAAGGATGTCTAGAAACCTGAGAGGAGACTGTAGCATGGTGTGAAACCTACTCGTTTTCCTGCCTGCATGTGGAAGGTGCTGAACTTCATTAGTGTACCTACCTGGCACATCCATTCACACACAACTCCCTTTTAAGCACTGATGATTTGAATTACAGTGGCTTCTACAGATCCCTCATGAAAACTTTATTCCAAGCACAGGAGAAACAGTCCTGCCCCAGAGGATTAATAACACGAAGAGATGAATGACGAGGCAGAAAGGTACGGTGTCATACCTGAGTGTGGCACAAGGCAAACAGCAAAACTTCGGCTGAAACCTTTCATTCCCCAGTCTTACCAGAGTGCCATGCCCAGAGGCAATTTGTAGTGCATTCTACAGAATATTCAACATTTACTGCTCTATTATACATTTCATAAGAAAAAAAACAAGTATCCCCCCAGTGCTCCATCAGGCACGCCCACTGCTCCTCATGCAAGCAAACTCTTGGGCATTTTTGGTCCCAGTTCTCGATCTTTCTTGCACAACATAAAATGGAACAGACAAAAACAAGAAAAAAGGAAGAAGGAAAGAAAATAAAAGACTTTTTGGAACTTTTCAAAGCTAGTACTTGTCTGAGAAGTAAAAACACAGAGTGAAATAAACAGCAACTGGTGAAAGACCTGTGCAATATCTTTGCCAATCTCCATCTCAATGGGATGGATTTACATTCTTATCTGAGTTCACGACTGGTATCTCTGATGCAACATGGTTGTAGTGCGAAGGGGGAGGCTGATGATACTTTGGAACAGACATGCTGTAGGTGGACAAGAATAACTACCCTCCTGGTTTGCCATCAATAACCCTTTCTTAAAGAAACACAAAAGAACAGCATGCACTATCAACAGAGAAATATTTAAAATTTATTGACTGATATGTACACAACCATGCTCACACACTCAGTGGTATTTTAGATAGGGGAAATCTGGTGCTACATTGGCTACTAGCTATACTAACACAAGAAATGTTTGTAGGTTTCCCCCCACGCCATCATTTGTGTCTCAGCTATTTTCTGTCAGAGCACAGAAATCAATAGTGGTACATTGACAGAACCCAGATTGGTTTGAAGATCCAGTACATGGTATCCAGTCAGTCAAGTGTGATGGATTTAATTCATGCAGCACTTATTATTCCCAGGCATTGCTTGTCAACAGGGAAAAAAAAAGTATAGATCTGAAAAGCAATCAGGCAGTTTTCAGAAAGACAAATCTTGCAACGGTTCCACTTTCTCCCTTTCCCCCATTCGTTTAAATTTCTTTTCTTTGCTCTCATTTATGTAGTTTTCATATCTGTAACACTCGCATCGTAAGAATGGCAGCTGTTGCCACATGAAGTCTATTCAATTTTCTGTTAATTTCTATAGCACATGCACAAATGCTTTAACTATAGCATGATGACACCATTCTCTGATGGGGAGAGATGATACATTGTAAATCCAATATGATGAAGCACATTTAAAATACTAAGGATCATAGTTGTAAACAAGCAGACCCCTATTAGAGAGTTTTGGTGTACATTTTCAGATGGTTTCCCTTTTTCAGACAGAGACTAATATTTTACTTTGTATTTTCACAGTTAGTTAATGGCATAAATCCTTTTGCATGAATAGCTCTGCATCTAAACAGAAATTTTTCCATACAAGCAGCAAGGATATTGTGAACGCTAGAGTTTAACGGGACTCCAGGGGAAACTTGAGAAGTCCATGGAAACCCTTAAGTGTTACTAACCACATAGAAACCATATCCCTTTTAGTAACTTTGGGGAGTGGCCATTAGCTGAGGGCTGAAACAATTTAAGAAATTGTCCTGTCTTTATTCTTCCCCACACATCTGCTTATGTCCACTGGTGGAAAGGGGATACCAAGATGTATGGACAAATCCTGTACCAGGACAATTCCTAGGACGATGCCTATGTCCTTCTAATTAGCATGCTGGTATGACTTAGCCTGTCCATTTTTTACTGGGACCTGGCTTTCTGGAAGTTTGTCTTCAGTCATTAAAAAGGAATTACTTGTATGCTGTCAAACATGTAATAGAACAGGCAACACGGGAAGTTCACAGTTGCAACATTTACGCCTGGAAGACCCAGGTAGGTGCTGTCAGAAAGCACAGATAATTCCCACCTCTGGCTGTATACCTTGGTGAAACCCTGCTTTGGGCCAGGGCAAGCCACTGGCACACAGTGCTTGCCATTTGGCAACGGAAGGATGCACAGGCCATAATGACACCGCAGTATGCTCTAGGTAGTCTGACACGGTCTGAGATGTGATGCGGTATGCATTTACCTCTCGGATCACACATAGCTGCTGAAACCAGGCAGGAACAACACTAGACCTGTCAAAGCTGTTTACTGTTAACCAGCTAAGTCTGACATCCTTTCCTCCTTCTACTTTCCCTCCTCCCTAGCTGAGCAGAGTTGGAATTGTTCCCTCTCCTACTTATTTCTACTTTCTCTCTGAATATTGGTATCTGGTAGCTAAGGAAGGAAGTTATTGTGGGCAGTCCTCTTGTCGTGGAATAGCTACCCTTTATTTTATGCTATTTTCGATTTGCACTTGGTACCAGCTAGCACTTGACAGAATAAGCTATTTTGTATGTGCTATGTCTGAGATTGCCCAGGACAGGCACCTCAGGTGAGAAGCTTTGCGCTGTAAATCAACGCCTGTGCTTACTACCTATTATCATGTCTATAAGGACGAAGCCTGCTAAAATTCTTAACACTGCCACATAATAAATCAAAGCAGAACAGGAACCACATTTTGCAGAGCCTAAATATTATGTAGGGCTTCCAGCGCTGCTACGGTATGAATGACGGCAGCTGCAAACAGTGGCTTTGTAACATCCTTGAAAAGGTGACTTGTTGATGCAGCTTTCTATTTTAAGCCAATTTTAGCAGTTATTTTCACAACTTCTACTAATGTAACTGGCATTTCACAATAACAGCTTGAGATTAATCACATGTATCAGACAGACATACACCGTCACTGATGCTTCAGGGAAAGTGCCTAGTTTTCATATTGTTTCACCTGTCTAGTTGATCCTTTTAAGCGTTGGATCAGGATATTAATTTGTCATTTTGACTGCTGCTAATAACAGCATTCCAGTAAGACTGGAAATATTAATCTATGTTCATATGCCAACTTTAGGTTTCTATCTGGAAATCTGAGTTCCTGTTTCTACACCCCCACATGGCTGAAGGCCAAGGTTGCTAAACTAACGCATGGCGACACCTGCATTGCCATTTGCTCTGTAGCAAAGCATTTCCAAGATGACAGTGGTGGGGCATGAAGAGAAAAAAAAACAATTTTTTTACTGTAAATGAAGAATAGCATACTTGATTTTATATAACCACCATCATTATTTATCATATATGCAGAGTCAAAGAAATATACTGTCATTTACAAGCAAGAAAAAAAGAGGTTTCTGACTTCAAAATCTTAGAAATTATGGTTGCAATCACTTATTTTTCTCCTTCTTTGTACATCTCACTTAGAAGGGCTGGAATCTCTCCATTACAAGGCTGGTGCCCCAGCAGAATGCACTTCACATGGATTCCACTGGCATGACACATATGAATGACATACAGAGTTTGATTTGAATTTACACGGAAAGAAACAGGAAGTCGCAGGCAGAAAAGCTCTAAGTATTTTCTTTGGATTTGCATTTTAATATATTTTATTTCAGGGTAATATTGTACTTCAATGGAGATGAAATTAAGATATTATGCAGTGAGACATGAAAACAGATTTTTTGAATGGACAGGGATTAAAAGGCAAAAAACTATTTGTATTGCATCGAAGGATGAAGATTACTTTAGGTTTAGACTGCAAATAAAATACCAGAATCAATCATTCAGTTATCCTACTGAGCAGGATAAATTATTTTTTTTCTGAAAGAAACATATTCCCCACCATGCTTTGAAAAAAATTTAGTAAATAACTAAAGACATAGTACCAAACCTCTAGCATACCCAGAATCTCTACTCTCAAAGATGTTTCAGAGATGCCAGGAAAAGGGTTGCTATAGTTTTATATACAAGATTTTAAATTACTATGGTGATGCACGCTTGTATAAAATCTTAACGTTTTCTCACTAAATTAATGAAGGTTTCTGAGTTGTTATTAAACTGACTCCCAGGCTTGCTTAAGAGTGGAGCTTTCATGAACCAGGGTCATGAATAATTTCTAGTTCTAAATAAAAGTAGACAGACCACTGCTACCATTAAGCCAGACTGCTTATCAACTATTTGAAATGGTGGATCTTCACAGAAACTCAGGCTAGAAGGGCTCCAGTCCTTCCCAGTGCCCATGACAGGACCGTCATATTTTTCTTTAGCAATTACACCCAACACATTCTTGACATTGTCTCCTATGTTTTTCTTTAAACTTCTGATAAGTATTTCACAGCTTCCCTAGGCAATCTATTTCAGTGACTAACTAACCTTTACTATCTGAGCGAATTTCTTAACGCTTAATCTTAATTTTCCCTTTTTGCAATTTTTGGTCATTTATTTCTTGTCCCATTCTATTTACATCCACAGAAAATGAGACCAGATTATTCCCTTATATCTTTAAATGCTTGTGCTCAGTTTGTTCAGTCTTTCTCCAAAAGATCCTCAAACGTTACTACTTCTTTTACAAACTCTCCATAATGGCTGAATGCTAAAGTTTTAGAGGAAGGAGCTGACATTGTTGCTTGTAACTGAGCTTCTAAGAGTTGTTTTGAGGGCTTCAGCACCAGTGACCTCAGTAGTGCCCAGGTGAGAGGAAGCGGGACATTTCTGTTCCGTAGCACCCCCAAAGTCTGCTGAGGTATTTCAAGGCAGAGCATAAATCAGTCACCAAAATCCCATGGCAAGGACTAACCTACCTGGCAAAGTAGGAACACTCAGCATGCCACACCGTGGCATTACTTTCAGTCTCTGCAAGTTGGGCCCTGGTGAAACCCAAATCAAAGTCACTGGTTACATCAGTGCTAACCCCTCACAGCCATGAGCAAACAAGAATTTTCATGCTCCTCAATAAATGTCACTAATATCATCTCCTAATCTTCAACATGATTTGTCATAGGCACTGAACTTTCATACCCTCCTCCCCCTTGCACAGGAAGATTTGTGAAGTATTTGTTTCAAGGGCTGGACGGTCTTGAAGTAACAGACCCTAAGACTGGATGCAATATGAAACACTTCAGGCTGTAGTGGACTCGTGGCTGTCTCGGCTGATTTCTCTTTTTGTAACACAATCATCCAAACTTCAGATCTATCATCCAGCATCATTTCTCAGTGCACCAAGACCATAGAAATGATTCACAAGAGTGAGTAAGAAATCACATAATTCCAAATCACTGTGGGAACTTCAGTTTGGATTAAAAATATGCATCCTGAGAAACTGCATCCCATTTGTTGTATTAACAAGCCAGTTTTCAAGTCAGTACCAACCCATCATTAATTATGTGTCAATAATTCCCATGGAAACATGCTCACAGTTCCTTAAAGGGAAGGCAGGATCATAGGAAGGCAGATCAGAAACGGGTTTCAAAACCACAAGCACTAATTTATCACATTTTCCACAGCCACAGTGAAGCACAGTGTGAAAATAAAGTCTGAGACTAAAACAAGGATCCAAATTTGAAAATTTGTTAGCGGTACAGTTTTGTCTTCATTCTCCAGGACAAACTTAGTGACCAAATGGTTACAGGCACCCAGCCAGTGACAGGTTCTTAAAAATTTTCCTTTTTGCATCTATTGCCTTCATTTGTGCAAAAGGCTGTACTCTTCTGGCCCTGCTGAGCCTGCAGCTAGACAGCCTGAAACAATAGCACCAAAGGAGGTGCGAACTTCCCACCCACTCACGAGTTGCTCACTTTATAGCCTGGATGTATTCATTTACATGCTAAGGCTATTAACAAGTAAGCAAAACAGAAATGGATTTTTTTTTTATTTTTTTTTTTTAAGGCAGCTGGGCTTGTTTTGGGGGTTTGACAGTGAAGACACACAAGGCAAAACAAAACCCAGCATACAAAACAAAACCAACCCAGATGTCCCATGCCAGCTTAGAGGAATTAAGGAAAGAAAAAAAAAAAAAAAAAAAAAAAAAAAAAAACAGAGAAGAAAAAAGTGTTTTCTAAACTGCTGCTTCTGAGCTTTTATCTAGATTTAACGGATACATTAATTCAATTGATGTGCAGTTTAGCCAGCCGGCAACACATGAATACCTTCCACAAATGGTCGGATTTGCCTTTTTTTTTTTTCCCCCTACAGAGACGTTACCACAGATGTGAGCTTTTTCCTTCTGCTCTTTTCCTTCCCCCCCATCCCCCTCTGTGTAATATTTTAGCAAATAATGAAACATACCACATGTCTTCAAACAACCAGGCACAGTAATGCTGAAGGGGAGCTGCTGATGACTTTACGCTGCTGTTTCTTCCTTAACTGTGTCAGTCTCTTAATGCAATTTTCTTTGCTTTTTTTATTCTTTGCTAGGCAAATATTAATATGCCAACGACTTTCAAACAAGTATCCAAGAACATATTGTCTTACTTTAAAAAAAAACAAACAAAACAGATTTCTCTACCTGGAATTGGCACGATGTCTGAGGATAGGTATCACAAGAAGCAAACCCGGGCATTAGGGAAAAAGGGATGTGGGTAGAGAAATTCTTGTAAAAGTGAGGAAAAAAAAGAAAATAATGGAATGAATGCAAAAATAAAGCAAAAGAAAAGGAAAAGACAGTAGTGGAAGGGAAATCTGACATTTAAACCTAGGCTCCTGGCTGGTGCCCATGGCAACTCCACTGACAAGTTGGTAAAAACTATTCTCTCCTTTGATTGCTTTCAAGGATAATCCTTGCTTCTCTTTCCTGGGAACCATGACAGATTTTCTCTCTTTAGGGACAGTGCAGGAGTTTCTTTTATAATGGCTCTAATAAATAATGGAGTGTTAATGCCCTTTAGGACAACTAGCTGTGAAATTTGATCTTTTTAGGACACATTTTCACACTTACATACAAGTGAGGCATTATCTGGTAAGGACACAGGTATCTTCAAATTCTTTGTGTCACGTGTCTATGCTATTTTAAAAATTCTAAATGGAATCCAGCATTAAAAAATAAATTCATTTAAGGGAAACCAACTTGAATTGCTCCATTGAGCTCAGCATGTGGTATTCACGGTTTCTAAATTTAAATAAGGTTTCCATCTGCTCTGTTGTTCAAGAATCTCAGAGAAAACTATGAGAGAGCAAGAGGCTGGGGAGAGTGACCACACATGTATTTATACAAGGTTATGCTTTATACATGGGATACTTCTGAAGTAAACACAGGTCCCACAGTGTGCTGGTTCTTTACTTGAGACACATAGACACAGAATTCTACTTTGATCCAGCAGCTGGGCCTTGACGTGGGAACACCACAATGCCATGCAGCTTCCCTGAGGCCTGCTCAGCACGTCCTACTGCTTGTCGGGGGCTTTCAGGTGCACCATCAGCTGAACATAGGCAGCAGAAAGAGACTCTTCCTTTCCCAAGCAAGAAAAGATTCTCTCTTCAGCAAAAATCATGCAACTAAGCAGAGGAATAGCCTTAACAGAACATAAAAATGTACCAGGGATATCCCTGAATCACAAACCGAGGAAAATGTGGTCTTCAGTTCTTCCAATTATATTGCATTCTTGGGGGGGGGGAGGGAAGAGATAACAATTAAATGAAATTATCAAGACAGTGCATACAATTCCTTTCAGTAGTATCTTCCTTGCAGTTTGTGAGGGAAAGCCTAGCCACCAAGTCCCTTCCTAAACCTGATACACTGTATCCTTAGGGATGAGGGGAACCAGGTTCTTTTGGAAGAATGGAATCTGCTGCAAGAACAAAAGACCTCTCCCAGGGGCCTGTTGCTCTTACTTCCTCACTGAAATACAAGCAATGAATTTAGCATTTCTGGTCACCTTTACCACATTAGGTGGAAAGAAGAGTGCCAAAAATTGTACAGACAATAAGTCAAAGTCAGAATGACAAAACACACTCAGAAATCCCAAGCAGCATGGACAAGATGTACAGCTCTAGCCCAGAAGAGGAAGAACACAGTAGAAATTAGTAAATCGTGTATGTTTAAGGAGAGTTGTAAGGCTTTATATTGGCTTTAGACTACAAGTTTTTGATATATTTAATGGCCATCTGGAAAACAGGCATGACACAAATGTGTTGATATTATTATATAATGTAACCAACAAACATCTACAAGGACACAGAGGAACTCAAGAAAGCTAGGCAAAAGAGAAGCATGACAGCAGATGGAATTGACTGCTAGTAAAAATAAAGTCATATATAACCAGTAATCGTAACATAAAACTATTTGCCCTTTCTGTGCAAATGAGTTAACCACCCAAGAAAGATAAGAGAACGTCATCAGGGACAGCTCCATGAAAATGTCCTGTCTCTGTGCCACAGCAGTTCTAAAGGCAAATTTCGCACAGTGAGGTTGGCAGGCACATGCAGGTGTCTTAGGACTCTAAAGCCTTTCCTTTCAAAACTCTCTGAGAATGGTTAAGAAATGGGCTAGGAAAATAGTTCTGCAGTTTTGTTATGTAAATCAGAATTGCACTTTTTTGCAAAAACATTTTGTTTCTTTCTTGTCATCGGTAACAGACACACATGAGGTATGGGGGGGACGGGACAAAAGACTCTAAAAGGATTGATTTAAATGATTAAAGGAATGCAGACATTTCCATATGAAGGATGATTAACAAGTTATAGAGCTGGTGTCTATGTTCTGTTTGTGCAAAGCTCACTATAATGTAACACAAACAACAATAATAATGAGCAGCGGGAAGAGATCAGTACTGTTCTGATTAAAGAGGATGCATCTTAGGGAAGCTGTGATACCAAGCTACAAAGTACTGTGCAGATAAGCTGTTTTTATAGGCCTTCTTATAACATAAGATAAAGGAGGATGTTTAAAAGCAAAAAATGCAAAACTGTGATACGATGCACTGCATAATGAACCCATCGCCACTATCACTGAAGACAAGGGCTCAATAAGGTTTGAAAAGATGTATGTTTTTACAACTATGGAATCCATACCTCCTTCTAAAATCTATAATAAAAACTTTCCTGAAGACAATTATAAAATACTACAGATAGGATGAAGAAGGAGTATCGCATTCTTCAAGTGCTGATTCAAGTAGCCTCATTTTTAGTTGTGGATATTTCCACATGGATCACGATAACAACTCACACACTCAAGATCAGGCAAAAACTTAAGCAGCCTGCATGAGTTGATGACTAACAGATGAGAGGGCACGAGGCACTTCCAAGTGTGGATCGTCCACTGCTCACACTGTCACCACGCTGTAACTCTAACTGACAGCAAGATCTTCTTCCCTCAGAAGCCATAGCTTCTGTCCAGTGACAGAATATTTGACAGGATGGAGCCCAGATTAATTTTTCCTGAATGGGTTTAAAAAAGAATTTAGTGAATGGTAACAGGTTTGAGAAAATGTGCTTGCTTTGAAAGTAAAAAAGAAAGAGGTTAGATAAGGATGGAATAAATAGCCTGGAAAAAGCAGATGGTACTGTGGTTGTGATGGACCATCAGACATGTCTTACTGCAGCTGGGATGCAAACTAAGTGTGTCTCAGCATTCCTACCTTTTAATAGAGGCGCATCCAACAACTATGCAAAAAATACATGCTTGTTTTTCCTTACAGGCTTTTTTTACCTGCAGTGTAGCCATAACAAATGACCACACAGTCATAAACTAGTTGAGAAAGTTGAGTGATATTTCACTTAGTGATTATTAGTGACAGCTGTTAAAAAAGATAAAAAAATGAAAAGAAAGAATGCACACATTCTGCTCTTCAAAACCAACTGATAAAACAATCAGTGAGCCCCATTTTCAAGCAATTTTCTGCACAGAGGGCTTGAAACTTTTGTTTCTAAAGGAAGTTGAGGCTCCTTATTCAGCTGCTTGAGTACAGAAACTGACACTTGAAGAAAAATGTCAAATACTGCAGCAATCACAAATTAAAAAAAAAAAGAGGTCTAATCAGAGGGATTGGCATCACTGTACTAAAGTGCTAAAATATGCTTGTATTACAGCCTGTTCTAGTGGCAAGAGCATTTGTCTGAGAACGATGAGACAAGAGCTATTTGAAGCTTTCAGCAGTGTTTTTTGGGGCAATTATAAAAACCACCTGTAGAGCTGCTTCCCACTTTTATTTAGAGAAACAGCATTGAGTTTACAAATCTGTACAAGGTCTAGTAAAAGTAGTCCCTAATTTCAATTGGGGCTGTATGTGTAACTTCACTACAAATAATAGCAAGCAAGATACTCCAATGCCCTACTTTTAATTCCTTGCGAGGATAACAAGTCACAGGTAATTGTAGCCAAGGTTGCATTTACAGCAAAGAGAATAAGGGTTTAGAAATCTCAGCAACAGCTGCTTCTTACTAGTGTCTGTAGGCAACAGATGTCGGTCCGCACGCACTCTTTCCCTACCCCTTCTCTGCTCCTTGGAACTGAATGCAAACGTACATACATAAATACATACGTCATGGCTTAAAGCTTCAGGTTCACCCAGTCAGTCCAGGGAATATTATTTCTAGCAGCCTACTCACAGAAAAGACATACTTCAGCAGCATCAGGGTCTGCCCTTCTCCTAGCTTCTCTATCTTCTATTTCTTTAACATTTGGGAACCAGGAAAACCTCATTTAAATAGAAATATTGTCTAAAATGTAGTTCCCAAAATACATTTTCAAAGACAGATTTAAAGGTCTTCTAGTATCGGCCAAGTTGTGTGGGAGGGCACAGCAGGACACTAACAAGGCTCATGGGAAAGGGTGGGAGATGGATTTCATATGCAAATGTGGAACATGACATGGATGGGAAGGAGGAAAGAAATTAAGCACAAATATTATCTCTTTTTATCCCTGAAGCTTCATATTACAGATATTATTTATACTGTTTGTTCCATAAGGAAATCTGTGGAAAATAAAATGAAGAATTTCCAGCCTTTCAAAGGATAAACAGCTTGCTAAGTGGAGGGGAGAAAGTGCTAATGGCTTGCATGCCTGTAACTTTAGCACGATTCTTTAATATATCACAGTAATGTCATTTCCATGATATGCTAATGTTGTTCTTTTAGGTACTGCTTCATGAAGATGGTATTTCTGTCATAACCCTCAGAGAACAGTAAAAAAACCACCTGCCTACCCTTGAGATATGCTAAGTGATGATTTGAGTATCGAAATACATCAGTAATTCAGATCTGTGTTTAGAGGTACCTGAGAGTTATCTATGACAGCACTATTCTTCAGGCATTGCATTTGGGCTGTAAAATAATACACTGTTTGTTTCTGCTGGACTTTAAGCAGAATAACGAATCTGCTTTAGGATATACCAATTACAGACTCATAGGTAGTGAACTGGTTGATAATTTAACACACAGATAACCTGCTTTCTTAAACCGCTTCCTTAAGAATCGTTTGTTGGTAACCCTCACAAAATCAGAGTTGGTGGCAGAGGTGCAGAAAAGGGGATCAAATACACAGAGACAGAAGCAGCAGACTATGTGGGAAGTGGGGGATCAGAGTTTGAAGGAGAAAGGGGGAAAAGGGAGCTCTTACTTCACCTGTTCTATTTGTAAATATGTATAATTTACACTCCTTTTGATCAGTTATTTATATGTTTGTAATTTACAGCTAATCTGAGAGTTACAATCACAACTGAGCATTACACTACAAGCTTCTTCCCCTCTGCATTTAGGCTAGACGTTACCTTTAAATTAAAAGAACAGTGCTTCACGCTTGCAGAATTTCCAAGAATTTCCACGCTTGCAGAAAACCTCCAAGTACCAGGAGATGAAAGGAAGTACTCAAGTTTTCAACCTCATGCTACCAAAAGTCTTGCTCTTTGCAGTGAAAAGAGACCTAAACCTCCAACCATGAAGAGTGTATGAACATGGCTCCTCCTGCTTTTGTGAAGTGGAGAGTTTCAAGCATCAAAACCCAGCTGGCTGTGTGGGAGGTCCCAGGAATGAAATTACCATCTCTGAGCCTGAGGCCCTACAGGTACTACAGCTGATTAATTTCCTACAACTGCAGGCTCCATGACCCCTGAATAGCATAAAACCAGCCAGAATAAGCATGCTCCGGCCTTGCAGCTTCTTTCGCAGTGTGTGGTACTTGCAAGAGCCAGGTGACGTGATGTCATTTCCAGACAGAACGCCTTGGGAAGTGACTGCAGGACTCCCACACTTTCTTTCCCCTTCCTCCCTGCAGGTGTCTTTTGGCCTTTGAAAGAGCAAATGACTCAGTTAAGCTGTCAGAAATCTCTCTCAGAACTGCATCAAAATTCCCCTAGCAATTCCTTCCTCACTGCCTCCAGCCCAAGGTGGCTGCCCAGTCTGCATTTCTCCCTCCTCATTTGACTCTTTCAAGAGAGCTCTCATCCGTTCCACTTCATCGCCCTGGCACAGCTCCCTAGCTCCAGCTCCCCTTTCGGGTTACACATCAGCTCCCTTCCAAATGCCGTACCAGGACAAAATCATGTCTGTGTGTGACAGAAGGAAGGGGTTTCTCCACTGGGGTATTTAGAACCTACTCCAAACTTCAAAAATGTCTGTCAGCAATAGAAGTAAACTCAACTTTTTTCCTCTCCAAGCAGTCAAGAAGTGGTGAAGGTGTAAAGACACGTATCTTTAGCAAACCTGAGAATATCCCAGAGAAAGTAATACTCGATTTTATCGAACCTACCACCCCCTCACTCACCAATTTTGTGCTAGATGCAGCCTTACTAAAACATTGTTGCTCTAGTAGCAAGGTATGCTTAGTTCAGCTGATCAGACTCTTGTCCCATGGACAAAACTGCAAGAAATCTATACATGTGAGTTAGGTATGAATTGGAAGCAAGTAGCTGGACTGTTTACGCTACGGAAGTAAAACAGGATGAAAACACAACTCCTTGCACTCTCACTGCCCTCCAGCTGAGTTCCCTTCAGTATAAGGAATAAGCCACAAGTCATGAACTGGTATGCTACTCTCCCATAACAGAATCAGATACTGTTATTTTGTACATGCCTAATATTTTTGGGGACTATTTTATTTGTTGATATAGAAACAACTGAGAAAAACTTTTTTTTTTTTTACTAAAATCCCACTCAAGACAGACAATGGAACATCTGTGTATGGGTCTACGTTACCACATCTGCCCTTTTGTTCATAATCAGCAACCACCTCTGCCACAGCCAACAGTTATTTAAGGAACATAGACAGCTTGAGCTAAAGGCATTGCTCAACAAGTGAGATCAGAAATGAGCAAAAACCCCTACATGTTCCCCAGGAAATCTTACAAATAGGCAGAAATTAACTCCACACTTCAGCAAAACTCTTTACACTTGAATGTTTTGAGGACACTTGGAAAAGACAAACCCTTCAGTGGCACTGAGCCACCTAACACTGGTCCACACTTGGTTCAGTGACAGTTGACAGAGCAAAGCTACTAAAATTGCCAACAAAATTTCATGAAACACTTTGTACATCTCTGATTACAGTCTCAGTCCAAGATGATATTGTTCAAGTAGAATAGCAGGCAGGACACCTAGCAGATTCACAAACCAAGGCCTGTAGAAAAAAAATACAGTAACAAGTTTTTGCTTTGCATTTCTAGCAGGAAAACTATTCACAAGGCCTGTGGAAGCAACATCTCAATAAACAAACAAAAAACCAAATTAATAAGGGAACATGGTGACATGCTTTACGCCTGACATTTCTATACTGTATATAAGTAAATGTTAACTCAAAATATCTTGGTCTTGGCAACACATTATCCTATCAGTAGATGATTTGACATGTTCTTTCCTTTAACAGCCAAACAGGCGGTAAGCAGAATCTATCGAGCTTCTATCAGCTTGAATTTCTCTGCAACTCAGGATACTGAAACTGCTATCCACCATGCATACGGATTTTCTAATAAAATACTCATCACCGCTTCTGATGAGCAGGTTCAATTAATTTGGTAGATTGGCACTTCAGTTCCTTGATGAAATTTAGTAGCACTTAACAATTGTAGAAATCTTAAGAACGAACGAGGGAGAGAACAAATGGTGTTTCTGCCTTTGTCAGCCCATGAAAATGGTAACATCCTTCCTAAAACTCTCCAAAGTCTAAGGTTATAGATATAACATTTAATCTCCATCTGCTTTTTGCACATCTGTATTGCTGGTTTATACAGCAGTTCTGTAAATATTATTCCCTACAGACCTCAAAAGAATTTTGTTTCAAAACTGATTTATGAGCTGAGAGTTGTGTTCAGTGCTTATGGTATTCATATCCCTAAAATGAAAAGCTGAGTGTGAGTGATGGATGTAATCTGTTAACAGGACTTAAAGACTATTTGTCTGTTTTCCATTTTCATTTCACTGCACAGTCATAAATTGGTGCAAAATTGATTCAATGACCCAGATATTACTACTTTTGCAACTTGGTCATTTTTATCTCCTGATCAAAATGGCTGCATACAGGAAGAATCTTTGTGTCTTTTTCTGTCAAGTTGCTGCACCAGTCATTTGCAACATAAATGCTAAAATAGCCATGTCAAAGGAAAGGTGTTATTATTTTTACTGTGAACAGAACAGAATTAGGCATAGCTGCAAACTAAAATCTTTATTCCTCAGCCTTTTTATAAAATTAGCTCGCTTTGTCATCTGGTGTCCAATTATCCCTCAAACAGATAAACTGCATCTTCTACAAAGAAGATAAAAGCTGATTGAACATCTTCACTTGAACTATGTTTCTCTTTTGGTCCCTCTTGGTAAGATGAAGGTATAAACAGCCACACATATTCCTCTGTCCTACACAGGAAGCTTCCCATCTGTCTACAAACAAGGGCTCATTTTTATTGCTTTGGATATATCCTAGGGAACAGAAAATACCACTGCCAATTTCTGCCCCAGGAAGTATTATGTTTGATTTTAATTATATTTCTCGATCTTTTTAGGAGTACAGCATTTCTAATTATTAGTGCAAACTGAAGGTATCAGGAAGGAATGCCCCCTTGACATCCGAAGCGCAGCAAACCAGCCAAGCTAATCACATTGTTCCCCACCTCCACACACATATCTCATGGTATTGATGACTGCCAAAGGAAAAATAACAGATTTTATACACCTCTCGTAAGCGCTGGGGCAGCAAGTGGTGAGACTGGGAAAAGGCGCCTGAGGAGATGCTTTATTGGAGGTCTCAGTAGAGCATTCTGCCACAGGAGAGAAATATGTTATGACTGGACACACCACCGAGCTCCTGCAGAAGCCTGGTGAAAGCCCTCTGGACTACCTGGATTCCACATTTGTGCTATAAAAAGAGAAAATGCCTAAAGCATTGGACAGTGAATGCACTGCTGAGAGAATGTGTTCCTCTTGTAGACTAATACTGGATGCACAATGGGTGAGAAAGGGAAGAAACTATTTCTATAGTGACCTATTTATCCATTGCTCACTTCCCAACTGCTCCAGTCTCCTGGCTTAGTGCCTGTAGAGGATCCTGGTTTTGGTGCTCACATACTGGATCCAGTAACAAAATTTACCAACCAACAAACTGGAGAGACTGCTGAAACAACATAGCAAACATTAATTCTTTCTAAGAATAACTCAACTAATAAGAAAGGCTTTTACCTCTTTTTTAATCACGGAGTAAAGAAAAGCTTTCACTGAAAATAATAAAAATTCACTAAACCTTAGAAAACAATGGATTTAGTTAATATGTGAAATTCTCTTTGGTGCTATGCAAGCAATCAGGATATGGAGAAACAAGAGAGAAGGCTTTATGTCATGAATCTAGATAGAGAATTTCATCACAAAAGCACAGCAATTCCAGGGATTGACTTTTGAAAACAAAGTTATAGGAAAAAAAAAAACTTAAAAATTAACTCCCTGGCAATAATTAATATCAAAAGCACTGCCACAAATGGTGTCAAACAAAGGACAAACACCATCGCAAAAGCAGGTGGAGGAAGAATTAGATGAGGAAAGAATCAGATATGTGAATTGTCAAAACCTGTCCTGGAAGAGATAATCACTCTTTGTCCCCACATTTACTCAAAATGCCTGCAGAAGATGGATTAAAAGTTTGTTTTAGAGACTGATGAATGAAAACCATTGAAAAAAGATTAAATGCAAATAAAACTGTAAAATAAAAGAAATCTTTCTTTCCTCACTAGCCTGAATAGCAAAATACAAAATGCTGAAATAGCATGGTATGAAAACTCCAGACCTGCAAGCAGGGGGTGCGATAAAGCGCATTCAGCTGAAGGCACACAGGGGCATAACGTATCCTGAGACATGGGGTTTACAGCACCAACATGTTTGTATGGCTTTTGACTGACAGCTGGTTTGACGATGCTTTCTCAAGGTGGAGCAGGGGAGACAACGTTTCTCTCTTTTTTTGAGGGGGTGCTGACTGCACCAGCTGATTTGCAGAGGGGGACGTGAAAGCTCCCCGCTGAATTCCCCTAACGCTCCTGCTATTTCATCGCACTGTGCAGAGGACAGGGGAGAGGCTGTAGGGGTTAATTACTTACCAAACAGAACTCTTGTCTCTTGACTTCTCTATGTGATAGCGTAAAGGAAAAATGTTTCTCCTCTTAAACTCTGGACAGCTTACATTGCTTTTCTGAGTAACTGACGTTAGAACTAAGCTGTACCCAGAAATAAATGGTTTTATTTAGGTGATACTGCTGACTTGATTTGGAAGATGTATGTTTTGGAAGTCCAGAAAAATATACTGTTGAAGCTAAAAGTTTTACAAATGCTAAGACACAGGCAGTACATAAACGTTCATTTGAAGTCTACTGTGTGGATAGGACAATGTTTCGAACTTGACTGGAACCCCACAGAAACAGTACAAATTATTCTCTTTATGTTTGTTGAAATGTACCACTATTTGATAGCAACAGTGCCTGGATAGTCTGTATGTCTATCTGGGGATACATGAGAGGCCAGTGAATAGACTCTAGTCACCAGAGGCAGGTAAAAAAACAGTTACTTTTGCATCTGCTACTACCCAGAGCTATTAATTACAGCTTCTCTCATCTTTGAGAACAAACCTAAATAAAATAATACACCAATGTCATGTAACTTCCTCAGCCTAGTACCTAGTTAAAACAACAAAAAGTCACAGGGATGGTCTGCCAAGGCCCTGATGTCCTTGCAGAGAGAGGGCTCAATAGCCTTTTTGTTCCATTACAACTTTCTCAATGCTGTTATTTTCTAATATGTTTAAAAACATCAGTTTTCCAAGATCTTGTGGATGCTCTGGCCATAACTTGACTTCACTTCAGGATACATGAGCATCACCCTTTTCCTGTCTGTCCCCTGTGCCAAAGCTTACTCTGGAACATAACTAGGCAAGTGAGCTAGAAAAGAACCGTGGTATGCTCTGCTCAGGCCCCTGGTCAGGACAGAGAAGCCCTGAGGACACTCCAGATCCTACCTGTAGATACAGTCATATCTTTTCTCATACGAGTTACCTCCTCCGGAAGCCTGCCCATTGCTGCCTTGATTCTACCACATTTAATCTCTATCTGCTTTTCTAAAATCAGTGAGCAATCGCATATGTGATACTTCTGTCGGCACATGGATGCTGTCAGGCACATTCTAGAGCACTGCTGGAATAAAAGAGCCAGATTTTCTATGGGAGATTAATTATATTGTTCTGTAATCAAACACAGGATCACTGGAGTTCACAAAGGATTTCTTCCCTAAATAAAGTTTTTTGCTCATTCCAATTAGCTGTTGGATTAAAAGTTTGTTCACCCAACTAATTACACATAGGAAAACCAGTGCATTACTATTCTGCTGCTTGAGGACTGTAAATTGTCTGGAGTAGATACTGCAGTAATAATAGCCCAGAGTTTAAATTTTGCACCTTTAAAAACAAATAAACAAACCAACCTCACAATAACTTGCAGGTACTCAGCTTTGTTCGCATCACATACATGTTCACTGCTGCTTTCTACTGCATCGGAGACCTGCTCTAGAGGGGAGAGAACCTGTGCATGTGCACTTAGGTTACAATTACTGATATTGGGCTGCAAAATGTCTTATATCACTATACAAATAAGTACATTTTATTAATTCTACTTCATTAATAATTAATTGGCCCGCAACCCAGACAGCAACATTGGGTTAATTCATTTCTGGGAGAACTATGTTAGTGCTTGAGAAATTAAATTAAAATCATAAAAACTCTATGGCAGTTCACTGTTCAGATATACAGTTACAAATATAACAAGTGAAGGGAAATCGGAAGTTCTTACTGATTTTAACTCATCTACCCGACAGATGGGTACTATACTTTTATATGAACAAGGATAATTTAATTTTATAGGCAGAAAACTAGAAATACAAGTTACATTGTACCTGTAATTGAGCTGAGTTATAATTAAGATTGAAAACTTTGTTGCTGCACTCCTCATGTTTTGTTGTTTTAACGATACAACCATAAAAAGCATTTTTACTTTGAAAGCACTTACATAAATATGCCATCTACTCAGAAGACCTGTTTTACATGAGTATTCTGACATGCCTTTGCAATTTTAATCATTAAAATAGGTCCTCTGTGCTTTTTATTGCTGACGCCATCATAAAGCCAGAACACGAGTAGAACAGGTCAATCTTCCTTATCATTATCCACGGAGTAATTTACTAAATTAAAGTAAGCTTTTCCATCTCAAGTAATTTAATGCAATTAAACACCCCCCTCTCCATTTATTTCTGAAAAAAATAAAGAAGCATTTAGAAATCAGATGTATATTTCTTTGTTAATCAACTGGAATTCCCAAGAAATTGGAGAAAAAAGTGGTCTGGGTCAGTAATTGAAATTAATTTTAAAATAAGGTCAACATATGAGCAAGTAGACAGCTAATGGAGATTGGTGAGTGCATCCTCTTGTGCAGCGAGGGTTCTGAGTAAAGGGGCACAAGCAAAGATTTCTGGCTCTGCCTGGATTGCAGCAAGAAAGAGCATGCAAGCAAGCAACAGTACGAGCCCAGATCACCCAGAGACAGAATGGCGGTCTGAGCTTGGGAACTGATAATTGACAGGGCAATCATTTGGGTAATTAGGGACCTAGCTGTGCAGATCCTTATTCATGTTTTTTCAGATAAATCTCTACCTTAACAGATGTGTAATCTGGTCTCCCTTGAAGCTGAAAGGATTGAGATCAATTCCAAATCAGAAGTAAACCTCTTCCACTAAAATCTGGTATAAATAGCAAGAAAAATACTCTTTTCGCCTTTGTTTATCAGTCTGGGGAGATAGGCTTATGATCGTCCACTATTGGTTGACACGACTATTTGTAAGAAGCTACTAGCACACTAATTATGAGCCAGAGTTGGCTTGAAAACACTTAGCATGTGCCATAAAAAAATATAAAAGATGTAAAATTCAATTCTCATCTCATTATCTGGGATTTTTTTTTATTTGTGAAAAAGGAAACACTAATGAATGTTTGTTGAGAACCCAGCATTTGTTACTAGACACTTGATTTTGCTGGTGCCATCAATTTTTCACACCACTTCAACCAAATCTGAACATTAGGGGATTCTGTTTCTGACTTGAGGAGAAGATAATAATCAACAGATCACAGACACATCACACTGAAGCCAGTGTGTTTCTTCTGGTGGACAGTATGACAAAGTGAATTGGACATGAACTTCTTATCATGCTATGAAAGACATGGCCTCCATTCCCTACTACCTCTGAGCTGTCTGTGGCAACCTAAGTTATCTTAAGCAAGGGACTGACTGTATGTCTCAGCAACACAAGATAATGAGGTCTTGATGAACCAAGTGTCATGAAAAAAAGAGAAGCTGCAAGAGTAGCGAGTGACTGAGCACATCCATCATACATATTTTCTTTCCCTACAGCTCAGCATAAATTTTAGGGCAGGAAAAGACCCATGAGTATGATATAGGGCCTGAGATACTGTTTCAAATAGCACATCACAATTGCCATTCCAAAGGGAAGGTGGGTGCAGTCATCCCACCAACGAAAAGTAATTATTTCCACATTATTATTGGGAAAATGCTTATGTAGTATGTTAATGTATAGTCTGTCACAGACATTTGAAGAATCGGTATGGCTCTGAGTAAGTAATTGTTCCCCAGTTTTACCTCACAGGACAGAGAATAAACTGGAGGTGGGAGTACGCTTGCTTTCTATTCCAAAGGTATAATACTTTCTCAGAGACACTGCATTGTACCACAGCCATCTCAAATATCAGCCCCAAAAGAGGAACAACACATGACAAGCCTTCCCTGTTGGATTATCTGGGACCACAGCCGACAGTGGTTGTACCAAGCTGCTCTGTTTGATCTGTTACGTTAGAAATGTCTGTGGCTACGTGAACAGTGGGTACTTTACATCCCCTTGCATGCAGCCATATCAGCACTAAGAATAGTGGAAAACATTCAAAAATGAACCCTGGTACAGACACAATTTACAAATACTCCTTGACACTGACAACACGAGTGAAATACTTAGGCCTGTGCCGAGCTGTGGTGGGTTGACCCTGGCCCGTAGGTAAGTACCCACCCAGCCATTTGCTCACTCCTCTGCAGCAGGACAAGGCAGAGAATAGGAAAAGCCAAAGCAAAACTCATGG
Source organism: Aramus guarauna (assembly GCA_013400195.1). Classification (NCBI taxonomy): domain Eukaryota; kingdom Metazoa; phylum Chordata; class Aves; order Gruiformes; family Aramidae; genus Aramus; species Aramus guarauna. The sequence goes on along the minus strand of VXBL01004075.1, from coordinate 498,953 downwards.
GTCAAGATAAAGACATAACAAGTAAAGAGGGAAAAAAACAACTGATGCAAAGGCAATCACTCACCAACACCCACAAGTAGACCCATGTCCAGGCAGTCTCTGAGCAACAAGTACCTTGGAAGGCAAAGAGAAAGCCTTGACGCTGCCCAAGCACTATTTGGCCATAGCGAAAGCATTGATGTGTTATCTTCAATGTTTAGTCACAAATCTAAAATACAGCACTGTATGCACTGCTACAAGGAACGTTAACTCCATTCCAGCCAGATCAGCACAACAATATCCTCTGAATAATAAAAAAAAAGCCTCTCTAGTAGTTCAATGGGCGTTGAATCTGAGCTTGAAAGGGTTATCATCAGCATTATTTATTTTTTTATTTTTAATACATCAGGATTGCTGTAGGCTTTGCCTTAAGCTTTGACTGACATTTTGGCAACCTTTATCCACAAAATGAATTGACAGAGATCAACAAAACAGTTTGATAAACTTTTTCCTTAGTGAACATAAAACAAACCTGTATCATTTATTCTGCTCCCAGATATACTTTTAAAAAGCCTACTATGTCTCTTCTGGGGAAAGAAAAAAAAAAGATACAGAAAAAAGAAAGAAAAAAAAAGAAACCTAACAGCCTAGATCCCATTTTTATTTTCAAAGATATCCTTAGTCAGTGAAAAAAATTAAACTATTTTTCCCCAAATGAATCTATGTTACTAGGGTTACATGTAATCTAGATAGTGGAGTTTCTCATTGTATCTCTTTGAACTGATTTTGGTAAAGTGGAAAGATGATATCAGTGGTGAAGAAAAGCTTTGCATTGCTAACGTCAATGAAATGAACTAAGGATGATGACAGATGCAAAGAAAAGGTTGGGGTTTTTTTCCTAAAGTCAAAGGCATCAGCACCATTTCCACTCCAGAAGACTGCAAGTGCACAGCAACTTAGGGCCATGCTCTGAATTGAGACACGTGCCATGAGAGCACAGAGGAGTTGGGCCTGTTGAAAGAACACTATGTTATTTTAAAAAGTTATGCATAGTAAAATCCATGCTAATAATACCTCACCTGTTTTTAAAATTATTTTATTATATCTAAATTATATAATCATTTCAGTCAGTAATAACTACCTACATATTCTGCCTTCCCATGTTTTAAAGCCCTCGATGTATTTAATGATTATCACAATAAAGCGCTTACAGATTTTGGTGTTTAAACAAACTCTATCAGTGAGGACACTTCGACTACCCGTTGCTTGTTATTGCCTCATTCCTATTCTTCAGAGGTTGCATAGCTGAGAGTAGACAGGAGGAAAAGGTAAGCTATACAGGAAAGCTCACATGAAAAAAATCAGACTGTCATCACCTCAAAATCTCTATAGGAAAAAAGAAAAAAAAAGGAAATAAATATTTTCAGCTGCAAGACTGGCAAAAAGAAATCCATCTTCTCAATCTTCAGTCTATTCCTGCAGCCCTTATTCTAGAAACTCTCTATCAGCTTGTAATAGGCATACTTCCTAAAGAGTGAGAGGAAATCATCACACAGAAGACTGCGTGGACAAAAGGAAATTCCCTCAAATTTTGACCTGGAGCTTATAAGTTGCACTCTTCTCAATGCAAGCTTGAAATCAGATCTGCTCATTAAAGGCCAGTTTCTTAAGAAAAGAACACAAGGAAAACAACTTAAACCTGCAAGCTGAAGCTTTTCCTTGGCCTTTGGAAGAGTTTTTCCCAGAGAGGATGATTTTTTTAGAAGATGGACTTCAGAGATTTAGTCTGTGCCTTTCTAAAAGCAGCATATCTATCAATCACAAAGTTAATGAAAGGAGAAACATGCAATTATTGTTATTCCCATAATAGTAACAGCAATATAAATTTAATCTGTGGCCTCGACTGCATTAGAAAGCCCATGTATAATGTGGCTTAACAAACCTATGCCAGATTTACATTTCAGAACGGAGCACTAAAAAGCTTTTACCTTTTTTTTTTTCCTCAGGGAAGTACCACGCATTCCAAACCACTAGCCACAGTAGCTACAATCCACAGCATGAAACAGGAACGGCAACAGCATCTGTCTTTACATAGAACTTGCCCATTAATACTGTAGCCCTCAGGATATACAGGCACCAGCACCTGGGTGGAGAGCAGGCAAGCGCTGTCAGCACAGGCACTGCCTGTTTGGGAACCCATCAGGCCTGGAAGCAGCTTCCATGATCAGCTCAGAGGATCCTGAGTAATTAAGTCCCTAAATCTTCTCCAGCTTCAGGGAAAATAACCAAAATCGAGGCCAGCTCAGTTTTCGTGGCTTTTTTCCACTTGTTCTACTTGTCCTTTAATCAGGCTTTTGCTTAAAGTGTTTGCTTTGCCACAGTCAGACAACTCACAGGTTTTTTTAAATTTTGAAGAGAGCTTTAATGGATTCAAGCCATTTATCCCCAAAAGCTTTAAAATACTTAGAAATGAAAATGAATGAGAATGTCATTTACACATTAATATCTAATGAATAGGAGTATCTTTAACTTGTTCCTTTGATCTCATATATACATCTGGAATGGCTAGTAGTCTATAAATGGAGAGTAGTTTTGTAAAACTGCAAGTCACAGCTGTAAACTTCCTAGAGACAGCAGAAAATGGCATGATGAACAGCAAGGTGCAGAAAAGCAGATTTTAAAAATTTAGATTAAAGTCATTATTAATAACATTACAGGCCCTTTTGTGTGAATGAGGGTAGCAAAACCTGATCTTGCGTAAATCCAATTTTTGCAAAAAAGAATTACAGAAGATAGAACTTAAGTACTAGAATTGCAGCGTGCAGAAAAACATGCGCTGACAAATACACAGATTTATACATATTACAGATTCACTCATAAAGTGCATCACTGTTGAGGAGTTTCTTGTAAAAGTGTGTTTTAAGAGGAAACAGAAATTCATGGCTAACCACTTGGTACACAGAACGGAATGTGTTTCACACCTGAGGACATCGGAGAAAGACAGGTGACAGATACAGCACTTAAGGAAAATGTGGGAGGCAAATCACAGAAAACAAAGAGGAAAACTGGCACTGAGTTCAAGGAGCTCAAGCTCAGTTTGGAGGGAAAAGAACAAAAGAAAAATATTTAGACTTCAGGAATGACTCACTTGACATAGAAGGACAGACATACAGGTTTTCTCTGTTTTACTTTCAGTTTATGTGACGAGCAGTATGAGCAGTGAAGAAGCCACAAGAAGAAAGTCACAATACCTAGGTGTCCAAAAATGCTACACATCTAAGAATTTCTGCCACAAAAGCTGCACATGATTACAGCTTTCTGTGTTGTTTGCCTCAGATGTACATTCACAGCTACAAAGTGGAACTGGAACTCAGTATAAACACTGACTTTCTTGTTCTTTGTCAAAGAAGTCATACTGAGGTATTAGTTTAGTACATTCATAAGATTGTACTAACAAGTCAGTTAAGATACCACCAGGGTCATATCTACTATTAGGGGATTCTAAGCCTCTAAATATTATAAGTAAAGAATTTTATGTTTGGCGCCTAAATAATGACACTATGAAGATCATTGATAGACTGAAAGAAAATCCGTATTAGAAGAGACCTCAAGAATTCATCAAAGCTATCTCCTTGCCCTAACAAATGAACAAAAGCAATGTCATTCCTTAATGAACTTGCAAATATTCGCAGGAGACTACACAACTTTCCTAAGCAATCTACTCCAGTGCCTCATTATCTGGACCACTAGAACGGTTTTTAATTGTTTACCCTAAATCTTTCTTCCTGCAGCTTTAGGTCATCTGTCTTCATCCCCAAGGACATGACATACATGTTTTGCTTGTAGCAGCCTTTTATGTACCTTTTACAAACTGTTACTGCATCCCTCTCTTCTTTACACCCAGCCTCTGAAGTTAAGCATTCCTAGTTCTTTCAATGTCTTCTTAGATGCCATCCTCTGAGAGTTATTCAACCTTTGCCTTTCCCATGCCCCTTTATAAATGGGAAACTGTCACTCAGAATCAGTACAACAGTACACAATCCATCTTTGCAAGGGGTCACCATTAATTAACACAAGCTTTCAGTGATATTAGTAGATTGAGATTCTTATGATATCAGAGGATCTTTTCATATTTGATTTACATTGTGTAACTAGTATTTGTGATCTATAAATCTTTTTTCTATTTGATCCCCTATGAGGAAGCATGTATCCCCTATGTACTTTTATTTATCAAAGCAAGGTCAAATTGTCTGAAATAGGTAATTACACAATAACATGGCCACAGGGTGTTCAGGTGTTTCTTTTAACTTAGGTAAAGGCTTCAATTAATGCAGATATCCCAATGTTATGGGAACAGCCTGTCCTTTTATGTGACACTTGGCTCATGTCACAAGTATGTATGAAATGTCTCTACTTCAGAAATGACTTCAAGAACTCAAAGATAAAAGGTCAGATAGCTAAACTATGTATGTTTTTATTTTTCATTTTGTCTTTGAAGTTTTAATTCAACAGCAAAAATCTGTCAAACAGGAGCAGAGGTTCTTTTCTTATTTTTCCTGGCTCAACTTTTCTATGTATCAACATTTAAGAAAAACAAAGTAAACAGGGTAGACAAAAAGAGGTTGCTTGCAATTTCTTCAAAGTGTAGTTAGTACCCCCAGCTCTTTGTGTAATCCTTTTCCTTTTTGAATTTTGGACAGGAGGCATTGAAAGGATTTTATGAACATCAGTCCATTTAAATGCAACCCCAGGGAGACAGGGAAGCACTCTCCCCACTCAGCAGATGGAGATTACTGAAAAAGAGGCCAAATGATTTGCCCAAAGATGTACAAGTTAGCAGCAGTAGGTGGTACTGAAAGTCTGGGGATATTTAGAAAGTATGACAAGAAATAAACATAAAAGAGGAAAAAAAAAAAGAAGTGGTGATAGGCTAACTTCCAGGGAAAAATATTCTTGTCAGATTAATGATATCTCCAGGATAAACACAGAAACCACATTAGTTGGAAAACTTCACCAAAGCTGGATATAACACAAATAATCTAATTTTTCTGATAATATATGGTGTAGTTTATTTTCTAAGTAGTAATTTCTGACAAACATGGAATGTGCTTTCATGTCCTAAAGTGCTTTTCCATCATCTATTATAGAATTAAGGTAAGATTTATTCAGTGCTATAATATGCAGAAAGTCGTTAAAAAAAAAAGAGAAAGCATGGGAGTTTCTCTTTGTACCAGTATTATCATTACTTTTACACTGACAATCTTAAATGATTCCTACATATGACAAGCTGCAATTCCACACAAACCAACCCAAATCATAAGAGGTTTTGGTGTATTTCTTTCACATTTGAAAATACTGCAACAGTACTTCCCTGTTATCCTTTTTAGTTTTGAATTACAGTGGCCCATTTGGTTTCAGCCAGATGGAGATGCAGTGACTTGCAAATACAAAGCAGAAGCACTTTGACCTTAAGAAGATTCAGCCAAGCCTTCAGTGAGGGCATCTACTTACCTCTCCCTTTCCTTGGCACAGGAGGTTGCTGCTTCCATTTATTTCCCCTTTTGTTTAGATCCTGTGAAAGCAGCTGGCATTTATTGCTCCCATCCTGAAATTCCTTTTGTTGGCGTGGAATGCAAATCCTTATAAGAGAGGTGGTAGATGCCCCATCCCTGGAAACATTCAAAGTCAGGCTGGACTGGGCTCTGAGCAACCTGATCTAGTGGAAAGTGTCCCTGCTCATTGCAGAGGGGTTGGACTAGATGGCCTTTAAAAGTCCCTTCCAACCCAAACCATTCTATGACAAAATGTAACGCCAAAATCCTACAGACTTCGAATAAACCAAAGTACAACACAGTGAACAAGCATCCAGTTCTCTTCTAACATTTCCTGAAGTTTAAATATCTCAGTGACCAAGATAGTGAAAAGTCACTGCAAAGATGAAGGACAAATGGTGGAGGAGCCTTCAGGTGAGACCACAACGTAGTAAACAAGGGTCTCCCTTCTAGGGTTAAAGGCCTAAACTATATGAATGATGGTATGTCATGTATTTGTGTCCTGATATTGTAATACAACTTCTACACATTGTTGAAACGGAACAGCAACAGCAAGACACCATGGCATCTTGCACATCAAAATAAACAGGATGTGACAGATTTTTAAATCAGCAATTATTAAAAAAGAAAAAAGAAAAGAGATGGGAAATGTTTGTTGTCTTACTCTGCATCTCCTAAGGGACTTTTATTAATTTTGTTTTTAAAAATAGCATCAGCAGAGATTTATAGAAAAAGGGCTGTCTACCACCTATCAGCTTGCACTTCAAAAGAAGTAAAATAAATCCCCCTGCCTAAAAGAAAAGCTTAGCACATTTTGTTTGTGTCACAGCACTTTAAGTGATATTAATTTACCTTCATTAAAAAAAAGAGAGAAGCGTATCATCTTACTATGATGACTTCTTCCAGTTACCTCAATTAGCAAGGAATGAGCTTAAACTGGAATCTGTGAGTGTGAAAGGAAATAATTTACTTCAACTCGCTATTTGTAAAAGCACATCTGGAGGAAGGAAGGGTCATTCCCATTGTGGGAGGAAGTTACGTACAGTTTCACGCTCACTGTTCCATTTCAAATACTGGAGGGCTGTTATTTCTGCCAAAGTACACAGTATTCCAAGCCAACAACTGACAGGAAAACACACTGTGTTGGTAAAGCAAGGCCACTGACTGTGCAACATGGGAATATACTTTCACGAGTGGAAGAGAGTCAGCTATGGCCTAGAAATATATCTTATGATCATGTAGTCACCCATGTGAAATAACAGAATATAATTAAAACTGTTATTTGCATCTGCAATGTTTATTAATTTTAGTTTTTCATCAATGTTTTGAATTTTCACAAGAGAGAGGGAAGACCTCATGCTAAGTTTAGCAAAATTCTCATTTATATTGTCTCATGTCTTCTAGAAAAGCCTCAGTTCCCCTTGCATTCCCAGGAACATCTGTTCTGAACATGTAAGCACTGGAGCAGTGAAAAACTGTACAATAAATATCTAGCTATGTATTCTAGTTGACAAGGAAAATCTTCATCAAGAAGACGCGAACTGCAAAGAACAATAAACCATTTCTGGAAGCTTCTGGTGCTTTCATACCAATCTACATTGTGAACTCTTAGCAGGTAACTAGTTCAGGAAAAGCTACACATATGAAGGTTTTGGGGTAAAGATGGTAGGTCCAATGTTTAGACTTCAAGCTAAACATGGCTGACATATTCCTAAGTAATTGTTAACAGTGTAGGTTATTCCAGCTGGACAAAATGACTGACTTGATATAACATTTCTTGCTTAATAAATGGCCAAGATTTAAGTGACTGGCAGTTTAACATCTCTCTCATTTCCTTCAGAGACTGTGAAGGAAAAGAAATAATGTTTCAGTTTGTAATGTGAAAAGCTGACACAGAGCTGTCAGACATTTCATTTTAGCTAATCCTCCCTAGGAAGCGCAACGTGTGAGCTCTGAATTCCCTGTGAGTTTATCGCTCTCACGTTTGCCAGATAAATGAGTGACATCATCCCCACAGCCTCATCACCAGAAAGTAATACGGCAGTTTTTAGTATCCAGACGCAGGTTGGTTGGTTTGTTTGTTTAATCTGAGTGGGCCCAAGATGTCGAAGGTGCCCCAGCAGATACAGAATACAACAGCTGCTGGGATGTAACCTCTTACCTTAGTCACTAGCAAGCTGAAGACAATCTCATGGAAAAGCTGTTTATAAATGCCAATTCTTGTATAATGAGCACAGGTCACTTGGTGATGAAGTAGCCCACGCCATTTGTTTTAACTGCAGTTGACAACACACTGCTTAATTGACTAGAGCTAATCCAGCACGACATACTTGCACATGAATATGTGGAAGAAGCAGCTTCCTGAATATTAAAATGGACAATGTCAAGCCAGTCACAAATACTGTATTACATTAGCATGACTAATGCAGTTTGCTATCTGGAATCACAGAAAAAAAATCTTATTGCTGAGTAGAATACTTTCTGTAGCCTATTAGTACTTATTTAGCATCTCCTGTCTGCCCTCATTCTTAGAAATGCTGCTCATTTATCAGCAAAAGGTCTGTGCAGCCTAGATACTCAGCAAGCCAGACCAGCACAGAGCTGCTCTCATACATCATGGAGCTTATTAGTCATGTACAGTTCTTTCCCTGGGTTTCAAATGAGCTGGACCAATTTGTTATACAACTCACAGGTGGGAATGAAAGGTATGTAGAACAGCATCTTGCCAAATATATGTAGTTCAATTACAAGTAGGACAGTACAATTACAAAAATATGATGGATAACTAATTGCTTGGAGAACATGCCTTCAGACACGAACTGTTCTCCCAGTGCAAGAGTGAAGCATGAGCAGATGGACAATAAGATACACACGTAAGCTCCTTAGGTGTAATTCCACACTTCCATTTAGGATGGGATGTATTTCTTTGAAGGGAAAGGAGTCTAAACCCCTCAGACACTACTTTATGTTGAAAATAGAACAAAAAAAAACTTGTAAGCATTCGCTTGCTAACTTAGAGCTGCTTTGAAGACCAGTCTGTGGCATAACTTGAAAGACCTCTCTCTCTATGGACACAACTGCAGAACAGTTTGTTGCTTCTATTATTTCCTTGATCCTAAAGCCTGCTGCTGCAGGAACATTTTAATAGGAACCATGAAAATGGTTTTTTTAGACACTATTTTATTTACATCCTTGCATCACTAAAAAAAGAAGGTTTTTTCTCTCCAATCATCTTTTTGAACTATGTTCTGTAAGATTTTTTTCCACGATATTTGATTTCATTAGCTACTTTTCCTAGGGAAGATATTTACCCTTCTGCTTCTTGAACATGTTCTGCTTGTTTGGTTACATTACGTTGCAATTTTTTGCTTGTGAAGTTTGTTTCAAGTCTGTGTCTTAAGTGAGAGCGGTGTAATTCAATATCGGATGTATACTGTGCTCACAGGGGTGACGTGCTTTTTGATGGCTTCATATCCAGTTACTATCCTTTTCTGCGAATGCTTTTTGACTTGTACTGTTTCCTGGTTTCATGTCCATTAGATTTCTGTTGACTTTTTCAAATATATTCTTGCATCGTGCAGGAGAATTTGCTATAAGCCACTTTTTCCTACTCTTGCTCTCAGTGAGTAGCATCTACTTTCCCCAGCAAGTCCCCATACCTTGAGAACTAAGGTAAAAATTACATAGCTATCTTCTACTAACAATTTTACCAACTCATTCTGAGTGAAAGATTTGGGTGGGATATTCCAAAGAACTATTGTGAAATGAAATTGTAATGAAACTCAACTGGAATTTCTTGAAACTACTTAGAAAAGATGCAAATCTAAAAGGTACACCTGAAAAATAGTGAATGCCTTAGGGAAACTAAATAGGGGCATTATCACCTGTTGTAGATCCATATTCACCATTCATGTTTTGTACTGGGTGAATACAAGACAAAACTTGTGAAAGAACTGAACATCAATTGGTCCCTAATGAAGCTCAGGCCAATGCAACTACCAAAGATTTCTTTCCAAACATTGTACTGTACTCTGCTGTCTCAATACTGGTATCGTTTCCAAAGATAATAAATATAATTCCAACTTACATTAAGACATATTTTATAACATAAAACAATTGCAAGTTACAGTAAGACAGAATTAAAATTATTTTTCCCCTGTTAATGACTATATCTTAACAGACAGAATAAATTCTGGTGTCTATGTTTCTTAATCCATTTCTAATGCAAAATGCTAAGAAGGGTAAGATACTTCTTGTATTCCCTACAAAGGAGAAAAGGATGAAATTCTGATAATTTATCAAAGGTACGCACATTTTCATAAGATTGAACCTACACAATTAGAAAAAAAGTGTTATGCTATGATGGACCACACGCACGTCCTGTCATGCATTAAAGGTGCCAGTCTGTTTTTCATGCACTGGGAATGCAGACATCTCTGTGACGATCCCTAGCGTGACTGGAGTCTTAGCACTTCACCTGCCCTACAACATGGGAAACTTTGACAAGAAATATATATTACTGAATGAAGTTTATTCTCTGGGGCCCAAATTTCTCTACTAGCCAGATAATAGCACCAGGTGGTGTAACCAGAGAACCTAATTCTGAGTCTGAGTGAAAAAGGAAGTCTCATGTGTCATTCTTTTGATATAGACTAGAAATAAATAAAAGCAAACAGATTTTACTATTGTAGGCTCAATGTCATACTTGGCAATGTTTTTACTCTTAGCAGCAGTGAAGGCCAAGGTGAGGGGATCTGAATATTACCAATGCTGGCACAAAGCTGGCAGGAAGGGCTACCAGATTACTTAATGATGTGTGCTCTGCAGGTAATGAGCCATTCCTCAATTTTGCCTATTTAATAGAGGAAAAAGAAGTGACTTTGAGAAGTGCATTTGTCATGAGTGGTTTTGATGCTTACTATTGTAAAAGCATAGTATTGGATGTAAATACATATGCAGTCTAAAATATATTTTTTTCTCTTTTACTGAGCCTAGTGTTAGTAAGACACAGAGCATTATGTTCATATATTAAACATTTTTTATAACATATGCTGTCTTTGAAGTTACAAAAAGGTAATTTGTAACATAATTAATGAACTGCCTTAGGTGTGCTAAAAATGCGTAAGTAGTGTAAGGTACTACCCATTTCTTCATTATGGTAGCTAAGTTGCATTTACTGTGAAGAAAACCAGAATATGCTTGTAATAATGAATTACAATTATCATGTGACTGATTCTTAATGCAATACGCTACAATTTGCTTTACCTGACTTATCCTTTTGATAACACCTTTTACTGCTTAGTCCACAAGCACAATTAGATATATAGCAAGCACATACACGTGTTTATAATATACGGAATTTCATACACATCCATCTCCTCGATATATTATGTAACAATGTATGTATATATTTTTCCCTAGAAGCCTATTGCTAACAGGTTTTTTCAGGGTGTTGCAATTTCTTTCCGCTGTGAAGGAGAAGCTACTAAAAAAAAAAAAAGGGTATTGAACCTCATGGCAGAAGACATGCCGACTTTCAAAAAGAAAAGACCAATGAACTGCTGAAGTTCTTCTCATAAGGCTTTTCTCCTATTCTTGCAAATGGAATGTTAAAAAATTGCTCTCAGCTTTGCAGGAAGAGGCCAGAATGGGTCTTGAGGAATGCAAAATAGTGCCCCAAAGGGAAAGAAATCAACCAGGCTCAAAACCAGAGGAATTCAGCCTGCCATTCCCTAGGCAAATCATTACAGTTGATGTCCACACATATAAAAATGTGCGTGCACACACAAACACATGCTTTGAAGTTCTGCTTGTTTCATATGCTGTATTATTGTAAGAGACTAAATCACTTTCCATTTTAAAGATAATAAACACGACCTGTTTATAGGACTAAAGCACCCTAAAGATGCAGATATGTCCTCTGTCTGAAGTATCCTTGATTTGACACCCTTATATGCGGTTATAATTCTGTGTAAGTTTCTATGCAGTGTTTAATACAATGTAATTTTTGTATTTTATGAGTAAGGCAGAGGCTGAAAGATCTAGATAGTGCAGCAAGATATTGTCAATAGGTGTTAAATGAAATGTAGCTGTAACATACTTTACTGTTAAATGTTCTGGTCAGTGTCTCAAAACATTTTTCTTATTTTGGAATAGCTAGAATTTAACAAAATCGAAACAGACTGTTAACACCATTGTTGCCAGGGTAAGAAACAAGACTGCAAGTCAGGAGACTGGGGTTTAACTCTTGGATGTGCTAGCAAGTTGCTAGTGAGGCTGACCAGCCAGTTTTCCTCACAATAAAGCAATGAATGATCAGTCCTGGGCACAGGAAAATGCTCAGGTATGGTAACCACCAATGCTGCAGCAGAAAGGAAAGCATTTGTTCTAGAAGGGGAAACAACAACAATAAAACCCCCAAAACAAACAAACGAAACACACAAAAAAGGGGGAAAAAATAAGAAAATGCTTTAAAAGGTAATTCCCATCATTCATATTTTTGTCTTCACACTCTGTATGGTTCCCAGCCATTTTGCAGCTGTGCTTAGCTAACTGTGGCTTTTTCTTTCCCCAACCATTGCAGTTCAGTGCTGCTCCCTCCTCCTAAGGCCGTGGCCAGCTTGCCTGTCTACGAGTATGTGAAGCAATGGCCAGTGTGGCCTGGTGAGGAGCTGACAAGGTGTGTGAGAGCTGAGCAGCCCCAGCGTTGCACTATGCCAAATCTGAAGGAAGAATATAAAGCCCTTCAAAATGCACCCGATTTATTCTTCAAATTATGGCAGTTTACAACTGTGCTACTGAATTGAGACAAAAAGAAAATGGGAGCCCTTATTGGACCACACAATTAATTCCCTTACTTGAATTTTCTGGTTAATTTGGACATCAGAGCACCCCATCCAATTGAATACAGGATTCCTTGCAAAATTCTCCCTTACGGCAGAAAAAACCAAGGGAACCCACAACTGCATTCAACACCTTTACTTGTACAATTTGGGTGACTTTCTGGCAATTTTAATCCTCAGAAATGTGTATTTCGGTATATTGTTCCCAAATAATGCTTGCTAATTGTTTTCTGTATCTACAAATATATATTTGCATTTTATTTGCTAATATAAATTATTATGATAGCAAGTCTTTTTTCTTAGAAGGGAGAAATGAGGACTTGTTCTCAGCTTTTGTCTACCTACTTATTTAGGCAGAAGATTAACGAAATCTCATTCATATGCCAATTAGCATATATTTAGCAGAGGCAATTTTACACAGCTCGCAGCTTGTGTCCAAAGATCAATCTTCACTTATTTTGGAAAGAATGCCAACTAGCCTCAGTAATTTACATTGTCCTAATACTACACAGATTTTTTTTTTTCCCATTTTATTGTCCTCACAGAGCATTGATGATCTTTATTACTATAATAGTGTTTCAGAAAATAAAACATTTTTCTCTGAACTCTGCAGTAGCAGTTTCAGGTAGTATTTGTTATCTTTATAAAGTTTTCATGTTTTAGGAGAATTACCACCTCCTATAGCAGATCCTGTAGGATTGAATTTCTGCGGAATTCACAATGACAAATAAAACCCAAAACAAACAAACAACTTTCTTGCCTCAGGTTATCTATTTTACTTCCCCAAGGTGCAAAATTCAGCAAAACACAGCTATGGCCCCTCAAAGAGTGGCTGACACATCAGTATTTGTACGTACAATTATGCAAAGAAACAAAAACAAGTCGACACCTCCGCCACATCTAACATAAAATGTTAAACAGCACCACCAGGTCGTCTTCTGCTTAGATACACTAAAGCTTTAATCTATTCTTATTTTCCAGTCTGCCTTACTCCATCAGAAAGCTGTACCTTTCCCAGAAACCTCGTTCTGCCAATAAACAGTCTGAAGCGCTTATTATCCTAGCAGGATTCCACCTTTTGAGGATGAACACATGAGATTTTGTTTACCAGGTTCAGGGTAAAGGGCACTTGTAAAGGGAGTCAGTAGAACTGGGTCTATACTTAGCTCTCTAATTACAATCAATTTTTGAGAGTTTCCCCCTGGCAGGCAGGCAATAACTTTTGTGTGGAATTCTTGAAAGAAGACATTGCCTCTGCAACTATACCATGTGCGCCTGTGTGTAAATAAATTCAAATTTCACTTACATAACAATCACGCTTTGTATCACTTGATTTCTCTCTCTTGGGAAGCTCTTCCTGCAAGGCTCCTGAAACCTTCTCTCAGTCGGCATGTTGGCAATATTCCTTTCAGTGAAAGGACACTGGTAAAAAAGAAAATAAAAGGTAGCATTAGATTCTTATTTCTTTGTCTTTGCACAACTCCTTAGATAAATCAATTGTTAAATACTATTTTTATAAAACCTACAATCTCAAAGCTTCAGGCATGTAGCACAGATCAAGTTCTGCTACTGTCTGTCAACATCCTTTGCCTAATAAAGCATCTCAAGTCAGCTCAAGCTCCATTTAAACTGTTTTTATTGCTCCCTAAATATAGTTTTACTAACCTGCTTTTGAAATTACAATTGCCTACTGGTCTGCCTATTGGTGGTGAAAATCTTTAAGCGGTTATTCAGAACAGAATCATGCAAGCATTATTATTAACAAGGCAGAAGTTAGCTAATGACTGGCAGCTTAAAGAATAAGGGAACTGTTAATATTTGAGGCCATCCTCCCTGCTTCTATCACCAGTCCTAGAATCATTTAAATTAAATACTTTATGTGACTAAAACACATTTCAGATGATATAATGAACTACAGCTATTGCTGGTTGAAAGCATCTATCATTTCTAAAGTTAGGCTTAAGTCCACCTGCTCTCTGGGGGCTCAATTTTGCCCTTATAATTACACCTTGGTTATTCCACTGCTGTGAACTAAATGATAGGAAGTATATTAGGGGAATATTTCATCCTTGCAAAGTATTTCTGCTAGGCTTTGTGAAAAAATCAATTCAATTCCAATAATTTTTAAAAGTTTTTAAAGAGAATCAATTTGTAGAAAAAATATTGTAGAAAGAAGCGCTGCTGGTTTAATAAGACAGCTACACAAAGTAACGTGAAATGGATTCTTGTAAAAGACTTTTCTCAAATACAAAAGATTTAGTTCAAAGGCGATTGAATCAAAATGGATCTACCAGAAACAAAGTATTAAAACATCTTTTTTTCCCCAGAGGGAAAATACCTCTGTCCTATTTCATATTAATAGTCTTAAGTTATGAAGTGCTGAAGAAAGTTCTGCACCTTGAAATGTATGGGGTATGTGGATTCAATGTTCAACAACCATTCCTGGGTTGAACCTACTATGTTACTCTGGAGTTTTAAGAGACATGATGTAACACTCCGATTTATTCTTGACAGTGCTGTCTTTTCAGTGCGGGCTTAGGAGCTTAAGCAGCCATTTTTATTGCCCCCCATCCCCCCATGAAAAGCCAATCAGAATACCGATATAGAAAACATATTTTAAATTAAACGATGTTTTTAAGTGTTGACAAGACTCCCAATTACCACTGTATCTAAGTGTGCTTGCTGTCAATATATATTAACTACAACATTGATAGAAGACTAGAGTTGACCCAGAAATTGTCAGAACTTTGACAATTCAACCAAGTGACAGGTTGAATCACGTAAATAACTGCATCCTCCATCATTAAAAAAAGATCATTTAGGTTGGTTGAAGCAAAGCTTTTTTATTTTTTTCACAGGAAAATCCCTGAAATTCTCTCTGGTCAACCAAAGATTGACTTAGTCTGGTTTTTTTTTGAAATTAAAAAAGGTGAAACACTTCTAAAACAAGTTTGGAAATGTCTTCCGTTTTTTTTTGAAGGGAACTTTTACCAATCTGATTAAAATTCTGCTTTTGTTTTTTTTCACATGACTATTTTGGTGAAACCTTTTCAAACAAGATTCTCTCATTGTGGCAGAGTTGCATTCTTGCCCTTTGGAATAAAAGGTCAACCTGAGGCCCATAAATATAACTCATAGAAGCCATACATTATACTTAACACACAAGAGAGCTGTGAATTTTGGGGTTTTACTAACTAGCCTTATATGCTCCTAAAATTCTGTCTTCTGGAAACAGCCTAGAACCCTAAAGGACTCCAGACATTTCAGAAAATGCAAGTTAATGTAAACAACAGATATTGTTGAATAAACAAATAACAGATAAAACTTTACAATTTTTTTTTTTCATATAGTAACAGGAGGACCTACAGGGTTTTTTTTGTACTTTTTTTGAACTAAATAGAAGAACATTTTCACTTTTTTTGAGGGAGGCCTCCTCCACAGAAACATCTAAAAATAGCCACCAAGTACTTCATAGACTTGAAGTATTCAGTGCTTTCCCAGTCAGATTTTCACCTTGTCCTGGAAGCCAAAGAAAAAAGCTTCTGCTCTCTCTGCCACTGCTAACATATGTGGAAATGGTAGGAATCCTCCTTCTGCTGATGAAGTTGTGATACATAAACACACCCAGGTAATCTGCGCACAATTCCATGAAACTACCAGCTGGCAACCAAACAGAAGCGAGAATTTAGCAGGTAATAAATGGAAAATCAGTACATACTATCTTTGATCAAAGATTACTGTGGGTGTTACAGAACAGTCCCAAGTATAATAATGTTGGTGGGTGGTCAGAAGCAAAGCTTTCCGATTGAGACATTCCGATACTGCAGGGCATGATAAGTAACAAAGCTATTGCATTTGTTGGCTGAGGACATACACAAGAGGGTGCTGGGAAGGAGGAGCTAGTTGGTGAGTGGGAAGGAAGTTGTCTGTTTATCTTACCCTGGTGCACCAGGGCAGGTGGAAAGCTCTGGGAAGAAAGAGATGTTGCTCAGGGCAGCTGAGCACGTTCAGGTGGGAAAATCTCCAGAAATGCAGGAAAGGCCAGGCAAGGAAGGAGCTTCTATGAGTTATATTTATGGGCCTCAAGTTGACCTTTTATTCCAAACAGCAAGTTTGAGAACTTTGGACCAATGAAGATAATTATTACCTATCACCTTATGATCCCTTGAAAAACGTGTATGTGATTTTGGATCTGTTCAAGTAGATGATCCTGAGAGATGCTCAGTACCCAAGGATTACAAATTGAGCATTTGCTCTACCTAATATCACCAATACAACCTTTTTGTTTTCTTCTGGTTACTCCACTTTTTTTTTTGGCTTGTTTTATTCCAAGCTTGTAACATGCTTACATTGTCACAGTCCAAATATATCATTTTATATTTTTAATAAGAAAAAGCTTCTTCAAGTGGCTTCTGCTTGGACCTACAATTATCTCATATAATTTTTCTGTTCTCCATTAAATTTCATGGAAAACACAGTGCTGTAGTTAATCACTCCAAATACACACACATATATATAGAAAGCAGACAGATGCTGGTTTGCTTTCAGCTATTTCATGGGCTGGGTTGTGTCATAGGTGTTTTGACTAATCCTGTGTAATTTTGGTGGCTCATTAATATGACAGTGCTTAGATATCCTGTAGCTCAATATCCATAACATATGAGCTCAACTTTGACATGATGACAGCACTCCACAGAGTCCTATAGCTGATAGGATGCTAAGAAGTGGTTTTCTTCTTCCTTCCCATGGGGCACTTTCCCATCTCAGCACGCAACCAACTGCTGACAAGACGGTTTATATGTACTGACACCAAGCACAGCTAGCTACCTAAAAGAAAATTAAATCTCACACTGAGAAAGGACCCGCTATCAGTTAAGCTTGCAATGAGCTGTAACTGTGCCAAGTACCATCGTTAAGAGCCAATTTTTGGTTTTTATTGTTGTTCAATACAAGAGATTCCTTCTCTAAGCAATGTGTGTCCCTGACGAAAAGATTAGGATTACACAATGCAGCTTGTAATTTCCAGTTTTCTCATATATAGTCACAAACTTCAGAGCAAAGATATCAACTGCTTGGGGAGGGAAGGAGGTAAAATGGTGGTAAGAATGAAAAAGGCAGTAGTAACCCAGCAAATCAAGCAATTGGTGTTGAATAAGTGCAATCTGAACAGCTGAAGATAACTCCAGAGCCAAATAGAACTTGCAGGACAGAATAGAGCAACAAAGAGGAACTTCATTTCACAGCAACTTCCCTCACTTCAGAAGACACTTTTATTCCTCATTTCTAGAGACAAACTTTTCAAAAGCTTTCATGAAAACAGTTTTTTTCATGATTGAAACATTAGACTCTTTAATTCATGAAGGTGTGAAGATGTACTAAGATTTCTCCTTCAATACAAGCATTGTGCAAGACAAATTTCAAATATATTTCCTTTCATTCAGAATGATTTCATATAAAAAAAAAAATCTGCTTTGAATCTGATGACAAGCAGAAAATAAACAAGAGACTCCCTCCTCCTGGGCTACTGCCCCAGCTGCACTGAGACAGAGGTTTTGTTAAAACCAGTGTATCAGCATATTTAGTTGGTAGCAAAGCTCCTCAAATCAAATCCAATTTAAAGCCTTCCAACAAAGTGGTAATTTTTTGGTTCATTCTCAAGTTCCTTTTCCAGATTTGTGAAAGTAAAAAGGGAGAGATGAAGAATTCACAAATTTTATGGAATATTTTTCAGTGATAAGTGACACAAAACAGCATCTGCAGTTGACACTGAAAAACATTTATTTAATCTCAAAATTCTTTCAAAATGATGCAATGCCACTTTTTTCTTTTGATATTTCTGAAATGGTGCAGAAGTTTTCCAGTTGAAATTCTAGCATTTGCTGTATGAAAATTCTACAAGGGAAAACTCCCTTTTCTCAAAAAAAAAAAAAAAGTATCTTTTAAGAAATTTTAGGTGGAAGTTTTTTTTGTAAAGACATTCTAGTTCTACTGCCATCAGCACAGAAATCCTTAGAAAATGCAGTCAGAAGCCTGACTGACATCATACTGAAATTGTCTAAACTGTGTTTTAAATTTTATTTCATTATACTGGTGCAAACACTTCTGTGCACCCATTTAAACAATTTTAAATTTGATTCATATTGATTTAGTATAAGTCAAGTTCTTCTCAAGGGAAGTCAATACAGGACAGGTTTAATTCACTTGATGGCTCCCTGAACAAGAGTTTAATAAAATCTATTTAGTACCCAAACTTGATTAATCAGTGCAATCTCACAAGTAGCCAAACCATCAGAAGTAGAGGAAGTGGCACTATTTTATCATCTGAAAACATACTAGTAGAAAAAAGAAAGCCGACAGATGAGGCTTCTACAAGATGTAATTGCATCCTATGCTATGACAGACCAAAAGTCAACCATTAATTTCTATCATCAGATATCATCTAGATCTGCTCTGGGAGTCAAAAGTTATGCACTCACAGGAAAATGCCCTATCTGTAATTAGCCCATGATTAACAAAGCGTTCTATGACTTTTCTAAAAATAAGAGTGAATGGTATTTCAAAACCACATAAAGGGGTGGTGTGAAAGAACCAAAGGAAAGTCATGAAACTCCAAAGTACTACCACTCTGAATTTAACTCTCTTGCTCAGATCCAGGAATTTCCTGATTATAAGCCAAAATCAAATCATCAGGAAAAACATAATGTAGTTCACTAATATACTTTAAAAGGACACAATAGGCAATAATGTTTGATTCAACACAACTGCTTGTAAGTTGGTGGTTGAGCCCTTGGCCCCAGTTTTCTCATATAAAACAATGCTGCCAAGAGAATGCGTAACAGATGCTAAATGTGCACGTCTCACACACTGCTTGAATTTGTTCATCACTGACTTCCTTTGGGATAAAAGAGATATTGTCAAAATGATAATGATGGTGTAAACATTTTGGCCACTTCAAGCATTTTCTGAATGCCAGATAAATTCAGAATAATTTTTAGCAATAGGCTTGCCAGAACATCAGCTGAAGCCTTCATTATAGCTATTCATATCCCTATAATAAAGGTTGCATCAGCAATTCCATTATAAATGCTCTTTCAGAGGGTTTGATAATTTGGCTGCAAAAAGTATTTTTGGCTGAAGCTTGGCATATATAAGTTGTCTTAGATATAATTTTTAAAGTTAGTTTTAAACTGTTCAGCTGTTTTCTGCATAAAGATGGAAGAAACATAGATGTTTTAGCTGGTTTAAATTGTTCTTCTTTTGTCCTACATAAAGAAGTACCAAGCTTTTTCCTTTTGAAGTACAAATTATGTTAAGGAAAAGGAAAAAAAAGCAGCCACATACCCTTGAGTTCATATTTACACTTGGATATATGCTAATTACATGTACTCTGGTTAACTGTGGCACAATCCAGATGTCAAGGATTAAATGGTAGGGAAGAAATTCCATGGAGGAATGATGATGCAGAAAGTCACGCCAGCTTTTCACCTCCCCAAGAAAGGGTAACACGGATAAAATCACCAGCCTGAGGTCAAGTGATGTGCTTCTAGAAAACAGAGTGTAATAGGACAATCATTCTATAAATGTAGTTATAACAGAAAAGCTTGTCAAATCATTCAGGTTTAATTTAATCACAAAATTAGTAAACTGACTTAGGAAATCAACAATTTTGATGGCACTGATCTTTCGTAGTGCCTAGAAGACCCAGAACTTTTCATGGATGTTTATTTTTCACCCTAATCTCAGGTAGAAAAGTACCATCTACATTTTTAAGGACAGGGGACTAAATAGATTCCAGTAGCTAATATCCCAATTGTAATAAATATCCCAACTATGAGCTCAAAAGTTGGAAAGTGGATGAAAGCCCACAAAATGTCAGAATCCTCACAACACAATGACAGAAGGACAGCAATGGTTTGGTACAAACTTTAAATCTACTAATGCCACACACAGAGCAGAAAGAAAAAATAATAAAGAAAGCTTCATAGAATCTTATCCCATATTGGGTTCATTTTACCAGTTTCCTCCTTGCTACTCTGTCTTGGGAAGAAGGAAATCTAAAAATCTCAATTATTTTGTTTGCCTAGGTTGATTATTTAGACCGAGATAGAACAATTTGGAGACATTTATTTTCCAGTTGTTGTGTAGCCTCACACAGGGAGGTGGCTCAGGGTTACTAGCCCCTTGATGCATAGGTATGATGCCCAGCTCCCTTGCTAACAATCCTGCATTTCACTGGACTTTTCTGACATCTTTACTGGCAGCTAAATCATCCTTTCTTTCCTGGGATGGCTGATATAACTGCATCTCCCAGGCAGGGATATATTTCCTCCTGTCACAATTATAATCTCTAAAGGTCTGCAAGGAGTGGGAGAAGCTCCAGTCTACACAGTGAAAATGAAAATACATTATATGGTAGTGAAAAATTATTATCAACTTCACGCATGATGCGTTCAAGTTTGGATATGCTATGCTTTCAATGAATATAGTTATCATGAACAGAGAGGTTACTACTGGAAAAGGAGGAAAAGAAAAGTTTTTCACAAAGTGAAATTAATCTGGGTGAAATTCACTTTTGCAAAAAATCTGTACTAAAGCCCTGCAATTACTAGAGAATGAGCATCTGTTTACAGGAGACAGCAAATGCTGTAAAGAAATTAACCTTTAAGTTCTCTGCTAGCAAAGATTTGTGTTTGTTCAATTAGTACCACAGGGCAGGGGCTCCACTTGCACTTTTTCAAAGTTCACAGAGTGCATCTATCTTTCCATACTGTCCTCAAGAAACTGCTGCTGCCTCCCAATTCTGCACAGGAAGTCACTAGGGTAACAATTACAGCACGTGATTCGACCTTTCTTATCTAAGATGTATTAAATTGCTTTCAATTACCAAAAAAAGCAAGCTACTTGACAGATGGCTTCAAAGCACTGTCTTCATGGTTCATTACCAGAATCTTGTAAACAGGAACAGGCTTTCCTTACCTGCCTGTGAAGATGCTGCTGAATGTCTTATTTCTGGAAATGCTGACTATAAATATGATAGTGCTATTTTGTGATACAGAACTTCCAGAAACTGTCTGTCTTTTAGCAAATTAGCTAAGGTGAGACTATTTTGAAGTTAGATCTGGGCACAGAATTTTAATAGTCTCACATTTCTAAATGAAAATCTGCCTTTCCACAGTGCCTAATGTGCTCCAGATACTTTGTCACACAAAGAATAAATGTAGCACAATCCAATCAGAACCACCCTGGATTTCCTCAAAGCAAATGGCAGAAGAACTTACATTTCCATGTGTGACCTGAAGTTCTTGCAATTCGGTCCTCAATTTCTCTACAATAACAACAGCTACACTGGGCCTTGGAAACAGCACGCTTTTTGCCTAAAGCTTGATGTTGCAATCAGAATGGATGCTAGAATATACTGCCTTTTCTATCGATATTTGTATTAGCAGACTAAATATGCTTACAAGAAAAACTGAAAGTGGAAGTATCCAACATTAATGATACATTACTGCTCCGGACAGTGTTTCCAATGTGTGTTTGCAATGGCTGAACACTAAGTTTTTAGAGATTTTTTTTCCTCACACAACCAGTCTGAGAAGTACAAGAAATTTAAAATCAGATGCTTGATGCTCTAATTTATAGCAGGTGTCTGGAATGAAGTGGATGAGTGTGGAGAAAGAAGAAAATCAGTTTGAAGTACTTGATTGACTTTTAGCTACCTGACTCCAGTAAAGTTCTGTATAGGATACACATTTTGTTCTGAAGACTACAACAGTTACTATGAATCTTCCTCAGACAAGAGATTATAAGCACTCTCAAGCAGCAGAGATTTTTCCTGAGTAATTAAGTACAGGACAGGACAATGAAAAGCTAAAACTGCCTATCATTACACCTTTTTGTTATTCACGGCAGTTGTCTTTCATTTGTAAACAGAAGTTTAAATGCATAAATATTGTAAGTGGTATTACAGAAATGGATATTTCAATAGAGTTTTAATTGAAAAGATAATTTTTGCATTAAATCTAATTTTTAAATTTAATTTATAAAATGGCATCCAAGTGCTGCACTATAAACCTTACATAGAAGCCTAGAATTTATAAGATTGTCGTTGGAGCTCAGAAATGTCCATGTTTTGAGGAAAAACTTTTTTTACAGTATATATTTTTCAAATTCTTAAAAAAAAAGTATCTGAGATGTAAAAGTTTGAGATTTTAAAAAAGAATTTATACTGGCAGAATTTTCTTTCTTTCTTAAAATTCAAAAGACTCCATTTCCTTTAATTCTTTTATCCATGCCAGTATTGTAACCCTTCTAAAGGAAAACATACATTCATTAAATACTATGATATTGCCATGGAACTCTAAAACAAAACACGCAAACAAACAAAAAAGCAACATTATGGAGAAAAAAAAAAAAACAAGCAAAGGGGATTTTGTTTCACTTTTTATAATCCACAAGTTTTTCATTTTAAGAAAACGCACAGGCTGGCAACATACACATAGAGTCCACCAGGCAACAGTAACAACCATGAGGAAAGCACTTCTTAGTAGTCTGTGATCATTTCTCCTACCAACAGCAAGTGGGTATTCTTGGAAGGTCCTACATGTCTCCAGGACCGTCCTGGCCAAAGCGCACCAAAGGCAACAGCAGCCCTTGCCCCAATACAAACCTGCAGTAACATTCAGCATCTGAATGACAATTTTATCTTGAACACGTGCTCTCCTCTGGTAAGGCAAAACAGAAAATTTTCAGCAGTCCAAATGTATGTGCAGCAGCATTTAACACAGAAATGAATAATCGTTGCAATAGCCAATGTAATTTATTTTACCTCGAACACAATTTAATTTTAGTATTCTCTAAATTACTGGGATTTTTCAAAGCTAATGTATTGGTATTTTACTGATAACGTATGACCGAATTACAGACATCTTCATGATGAATGCTCGTTGCTTTAGCAGCTGGTAGACATGGAACAGCCTCAAATTAGGTACTGAAAAAACACAGGGAACTACTTGCAATTTGGGTATTTGGTTGATTAGGTAAATGTTTACGTGACAGCAGTGAAAGAGTTAACAGTGCTTTCTTTGAGAAAAAACATACTTTTAGCTGCTATTAATTCACTTTAACAAATAGAAATGAAGAGGAGGATGACACTGTCTGATCAAAGAATTTATTTGGAACAGGTTGCTGGTAAACAGAGTAAAGGGATGCAAAGGAAAGACTGTTTCTGTGTCAATTGAGTCAGGTTCTACCCTAAGCAGAACAACACGCAGCTGAATTAAAAGGACCCGTCCAAAAAAAAAAAAAAAAAAGACAGGTACACATATTTTTTGAGTTCTATATTGGGGTCCAGCATGTGCATTTAACGTCAAAACTCCTGTTCAAAGCTGGAACTCTTGTTCTCCTCTTCCTATGCCCTTCCTCCAGCCACATCTATCCATAGATGCAAATACTTGAACTAATTAAGTAATTCAGCTTTTAATCAAGTTTTTCTTTCAGCTTTGTTGGCTAGTAACACACAAAGGCAGTACAATTAATTTTGTTTACTAAATGTTGCTGCACACAACTCTAAACAGCCACAGACAGCTTCAGAGGCTCCTCTTAGTCTTCAGTTTAAGCATAAGACTGTGTGACACACTACTGAGTTTTAATTTTCCAACTTCTGAATAAGTATCACTTTAATCTACAGACAGCCCAGCTGACTACCATA
Source organism: Aramus guarauna (assembly GCA_013400195.1). NCBI lineage: Eukaryota > Metazoa > Chordata > Aves > Gruiformes > Aramidae > Aramus > Aramus guarauna. The sequence continues at coordinate 474,873 of VXBL01004075.1, read as the reverse complement.
GGCTTACTTAAATAGGAAAGACTACTGAGCATCAATAAGGATGGCAGAACACAACCCTTTCTGACTGTGCCAGCATCAGGCAAGTCACTGCAAAGTCCAGAGGAAAAGCTCAAAGGTTGTGACTTTCAAGTTGTTTGCTGGGGAGAACATGCCCTGAGAAGCACATGTGGGCTTTTGTGGGGATTAAAGGTTAGTTTTTACCGAAGGCACATAGTTTTCTTTTTTTTCATGAAAGGCTGATTTTTTTAAACTAAGACACGACAATGTAGAGCATTACAGAAACCCTCTTGCATTTCTGGGTTGGGATCTCAAGATCTCTCTCTCATTGCTCCAGGCTGTTGGGTCAGGCACCCACGATACTTTTGCTAGAGAGAAAGGACAGAGATTATTTACAGTGTATTGCATGAGGTACAGGCTGGATACAGAGACTGACCAATAGAAAATCCCTACACAGCACTATAACAGCTCACCTCTATTATAATATTCTGACTATAAATACTTGCGGATTTTTCAGAAAAAAAATCAAAGCACTTTCTTCAGGAAAAGAGGAAATTATTTTCATTGTATGAAATATTTATAGGTCCAAATCCTCCATTCTTACACCTTAAACTCCTGAAAAATTCTTGTTATGTATAACCAAATCAGTACAATGCCACTTTCCCAAGAAAGCTCTTTGCTTATGCAAGTGAAATAGCACTGTTGCAGCTCCAGAATCCAACTGCCAGTAACACAAAAGCAGTGCTAGGAAAAGCATAGCTGAGTTGTGGGAGTCTTCTCTGATCCTAAGCATCCCAGTAACTGTGGAAAATAAAACCATGTGTGAATAAAGACCAAACCTCCCCTGCTATAAACACCTACCCTTTGCAGTGCTGTGCTGTCAGAAAATTTGATCGTCACTGTTTAGGCTATTGCTTCAGATTTTCTTACCTTTCTTGTGACCTGCATTATGATTTGTGTTTGTTTTCATTTGAATGGAGGGCAGCAGAATATATGGGTGAAAATCAAATTGGGAGCTTGCCAAGAATTAAGGATTTTTCATGTTATTATTCCCTTTTTTGGGAAACAGAATGGTAGGGACAGGACCACCAGACTACTTTTTACATGTGATCTACAGCATATCTGAACACCTGTCTGCAGAAGCGGAAAGCCAGTTTATTATTCTGTTGAACCACCTAACCCCCAATGTGATGTCAATGAAAGCATCACAAAACAATTCTACCGAAATAGGGAACATTTTTGTAAAAATAGTATTGCTTGTATCCATGTGTAGAATACTGATGCTTGAAAGACAAAATAAGAACAAGAACCACACAGCTGCTTTTATAGAAAAGTTCAAATTTTTTAGGAACTGCTTCTTAAAGGAACAAAAAGCAGGTAGCTTTTCTGGTTGTTTTAAAAGGATCCCTTTCTCCCTCCAACCCTTCTATCTATCAGATAAATCCTCTTGGCTCTTTCACGGTGCCGTGCCCGGAGACACAGCATAATGGGGATTACACTCAATCACTCACTGCAGAGACTCCCTCATGTCTTTTCCTTCTGAGGGATTGGAAGGATGGTCAGTGGATCTGCTGCTAATTTAGAAAGATTAGCCACTCCTTAAAAGACGCAGGAGCTAAATCACATATAAAGAAGCAGCCTACACACTTCTGTTCTCAAGTACGAGCTTTCCTGCTTGCACTGATCTTCTGGCCCTTATACTGTATGTAGCAAGGCCTGTACTAAAAGAAATACTGGCTTTCCTGTAGAACTCTGACTAAAATTAGGCCAGATATAGCAATAAGAATAGTTACCCACTGGGATTATTTCTCATTGGTTTTGTGCTAAACCAGTACCATATAGAGAAAAATGTCTTAAAATCTGCATATCTTTTAAACCAAAAGCAACTTCAAATTCTAGCTGGAATGTCAGAGTGACTGCCACAGGAATTTTGCTAACAAATCTCATCACCAGATTAAAAACCAAGAGCTTTAAAACACAATGACATATGTAAACAAAGAATGTGAAGAAAGTCAAACGTTAGCATCTAATCTTTGACAGTGAATTGTCCAGAGGCACTAAACTAAGTATCGCACACAAAGAGCATCAATGTGTGCCATGCAGTGCTTATGTTTACTTTTTAAACACTGCAAGACACTACTAAAAATACAATTTGTCTTAAAGAAAATACAGTTTACTCACCTTGCCCTAAACAGTAAACTAAATCCTTCAAAGACTCTCAAATCATACTACAGGAATAGTTAGGAAAACGTGACTACATTCATAGGAACACAACTTACCAGAGCCACTCTGCTGCATCACAAATTTAGCTGCCTGCTATTTGTCTGACAGAATACCTTTGACTGCGGCTGCTCTATTTTTTCCAATGATCACCTGAAGCTCAATACAAGCATTTTAAGCAGAGGATACTTATGCAACAATTGTTGCATCTAACTTTAAGGTGACTGATACTAATTGTATATTTCCCTCTTAATTGGTTTCCTTCATATAGAAATATAACACTGATAAAAATGCATAGTCTTACTCTTACCATTTATCATTTAGTCCTCAGAGACCCAATTTAAGGCCAGACTCCCACTGCAGTAGGTGCTGAACAACACAGCCTAGAAAATCATCAATCTTATTCATTTCCTTAAGTGCTAAATTCACTGCATCCAGGCTCTGAGTTAACTTTTAATATATTTGTCCTGCCTTCATGCTGTTAATGCAAATGTGAATTACAGCTTCTGGTATGCTTATAATCTTCATCTTAAACCTGCCTGTCTCTCAAAAAGCAAATCTGACGATGTAGATATGGGATAACAATTTCCTTAAAAACTCTGCACATCTCCCCCCCGCCAAGAAAATTCCCCTCAAAGGCTTCTGAGCAGAAGCCCCGCAGAGCAGAGCACAGCATATGTTACTGTGAGAAGTGGGACACTGACAGATTTGAAGACACTTCTGAACAACACAATTGGGTCCATAGATAGATACAACTGTATCTGATTAGGTAGACAGCTCCATTTATCTATCTGCACAACAGCCAGGAGGTCTCTAATTGTTTTGCAGATCACTTAGCAATTAATGATGCTGTTGCCCTTGGACAGATCATGCTACAGATCAATATTTTCTGGCAAAGTCAAAGCACTGAGTAGACATAATGATACTGAAGTTACTCTTCTAACATAGTCCACAAGCAAGGGTTGGGGTGGGAAACGTATTGGACAAGTTATATCTGTCACAAACAAATACTTCTATTGTTGAAGCGAGTCAGACAAACCTGAACTGGAAATAAAATAAATGCCAGCAAAGATAGCTACCTTTCCTCGAACTGACGATAACTATTACTGTATGTTACTTCACATACACATTATCTCAATTGTATCATATTTACTCTTGCAAGTTCTCATGGCAAATAACCACAATCCTTTACAAATTCCATTTCACAAAAATAAGCCTATATAAAATTTCACACAAATCAGAGGCAAGGTTGGAAAAGGAGAGGCTGGACTGGAATGATCCTATGTGGATCAAAAGCAGAAGGACTACAGAGGCTAAGAGAGCCTGGGTTAAATTTCCCCCTTATTTTCCCAGCAAGTGTATTATGGCTATTGCTGCTGTGTAACAGTTTTGTTTTAAGAGATAATCCCCGTGCCGTAAGCATTAAAATTCTTCATTGGAAATACCAGCTTCTCATCTCCACAGACAAAGTAGGTCTGTACAAAACACTTTGGAACTAAAGTGACCAGACTAGTAGCCCACAGTGAGCTCATGAAAGTAAGGTTTTTCACATTACCTGGACTGATATTGTTTCTGTTGCTCTCTAGTGAAATCTGTTTCAAGGCACTGGGTAGGATTTGGTGTCGTCAAAGCCAATGGTAAAGTTTCAGCTGATTATACCAGAGTGGGGATTTTTATCCCTTATTTCTCCAGTATGAAAAATGGCCTCCAATTTCCTGGTTGGAACTCATTTGAAAACCAAACCAAAATTAATTTTAATCCAATTTAAAAAAAAAGTAAAATTAAATAAATATATTAAATAAAAAGGAGGGGTTTTTTACCACTCTCACGATTCAAAATGGTTATTGTATCTAAAATATCACTGCAAGTGAAGACTTGCTTGGATTTCTATTAAAACTTTAAATTATAGCTTTTGAGTGCCTCAGGATAATTTTAATTGGGAAAGAACTGTAGTTTGAAAATCAATTCTTTTCAGTAATCATCTGTTTCAGTTCTTCACTAACTACCCATACAACTATCTGTGTAAAACAAGTCTTATCAGCCCAGTATCAACTACTTGGGAGCATCTCAGTACTCAGTACTATCTGTTTAACCACAAATTCTCCAGTTATGTGATTCTATTAGCTTCACTGGGATTATACTAACATGTCACTTGGTCGTGAAAACCCACCTGGGAGGAAGACTGTCCTGTCCTTCAGGAAACCTGTGGGAGATCAATGCAGAGATAGGAAATTAATTTTCAAGGTAACCTGAGGATGAAGGGACAGTCTTGAGAACTCTAATTTCACTCTTCAAATACTCCACATATGTATTTAACCTAGAAATATTCTAACGGGGAATTTATAAAAACATAAAAAAAAGTCTCCTCTTTGTAAAACTTAATAGAAACATACTGAGAGGGGTATCAAATAGCTTAAAAAAACATTCTAAACTAGGTAATCATCCTTCTCTGGATGATTTTTTTATACTGCCATTTCATCCAAAAGAAGTCCCCAACAGAAGCTGTATCTGGAATCAGACACTTTCTAAAAGAGTTCTCTCTACAGAAGCAGATGACAAAGTAATAATGGAAGGCACATTAGGAGGCCACATAAGCCATCTCTCTGCCCCAGTATATGATCAGTGACAGCTCTAAAATGACTATCAAAACCATTCCTCATGCACTCCAGTGACAGAGGCTCCCCACAGCCCTGCCTTTATCAGTACTTATTCAGACTTGCTCATGCATCTCCCTCTATTTTCAGTAAATTTTACTTTTGCTGAGGCTGTTCAGGATTTGACAAAACGTCCTCCCAAAGTTGGTCTGCTCTTTTCCTTGGGGCCATGATGTTCAGATCTGCAATCACAGTTTAGACACCATCGCTGTATGCCTGAACAAGGCGCTACAAGCCAAGAGCAGGGAGCTAGAGAAAAAGCTCCAGGTCCTCCCCACCACACTTTCCACTTCCTGGGCATTCTGCTGCTCACAAAACCATTCCTCTTAAAAGCAAGGGGTAGAGGAAGGGGAGTCATGAAGATGGGCTAGGTGTGCATCCCCTAAGTTACAAGTGCCTGTTATGCTGGCCAAAGAGGTTTCCTGGTCTGGACACCAAAAAGAAGTTGATTGAGGAAATAGTCTGCTGTTTCTATGATTTTACTGCTGCTTATACAATGGCTTATTTTGTTTTTGTTTAAACCCACCCTTGTTCCAGTGTTTAATTAATCTTACCATTAGGAAGTTTTTCCTGATGTTTAAGATAAATAATGCGTTCTAAGTTTATTGATTCTTCTCCTATCCATGGGCATGGACAATAATTTCTTCTCTGACAAGTTGAAGCTACCTTTTACGTATCACTCCTTTTATGTATCACTCTTTTCTGTGCGAAGTAGCTCCAAAAGTCTTTCCCTAGAAGGCTTATTTTGGAGCTCTCTAAATGTTCTTTTTGGTTTCCTAAGGATTCTCTTTATTTTGCACAGATCTTTTTCTTGCAGTGCAGTGTCTTGACTTTGCGCAGGTACTCCAGATGAGATCCTACCCATGCTGAGTATAGCAAAGGGATTACTACACACCTTTTCTGAGGGGTACTGCCTATCATATAAATCCCAATACAACTCCTTTCTTGATAATAGCCTGCCTTTGTTCTTTTAACTCCCAGATCCTTTTCTGAAGAACTGATTCTTGGAAATTCAGCTCTGTTATCTTCAGGGCAGGCTTCATATCTACTATTGATTAAAATCTTACATTACTGAGTTAGAACTAAAAACAAATCTGCATTTTATCATTTCCACTGCTTAACTTTTATTTTTCATTTGTTTCTATCAATATAAGATTTTAAAAGCTTTAATTTTAAAATTTATTTATTTTCATGCTACAGTTGCTGATTTTAGTTCAGACTCAAGCTACAAATGATTTTATCATTCTAAGGTATTTAATGCATTGTGAGAACTTAACATATTATATTACACTATGTGATTATACACAATTCAGATACTTGGGTATTTGCAAAAAAGTAGTTAGCTAGCTATGCTTGTCCATCTTCATTCTTCAGAAGCCTATGACATCTAGAATTACACACATAAATTTTAAGTTTGCTATATACTAAATTATATTTCTCTTTCTTCCACATCCACTTTCTCTTAAGCATGTTAAATAAGAAGAGAATACAGAAAGAAATTAAGTTCAAGAAGGAGTATGAAGTCAGCATAATTTTTTTCTACAGTTCATAGTTTTTAATGTACACCATCTACGCTAGAGCTTTTTTTGGTAAAACATGATTTGGAAGCAGTTAAATAGGCAGACAAGCTATTAATGGAGGCTGTTTTATCAGTAAACAAAACATGAAATGAGTTTTAACATGACCAACATGCATTCCTAACAATACTGATTTCTATGGACTTCTATGGATTTGGTCCCGATTTATTCCAAAATGCTAACACTCAGGTTTCTTCTAGTGGCCACTGCCACATCACATCAGGGTATATAGAGTCAAAATACACACCACTATATTTTAGCTTGAAGAGTAAATATACTGCAAGAACGTAACAGTGATTTTGAAGAGTGCAGGCGACAAAATGTTTTTCTTTTATTAATAGTATCTTTAAGAAAAGGTAACTGAGTCACAGTTTATTCTTGCTGGACATATATAACCTTTTCTCTTGTCAAAGCAAGTCCCCAAGGCTGCTGTAGAGATCAACAACTTGCCAAAGCACCAACTGAACCAGGGGGTTCCAGCTTACAAGAACCCTGGTTATTATATGCTTGACTAAGTCATTGGACAGTTGGGAACTCAGCATGCATTTCAGACAAGGGCAAAATAATCTAGCTAGGATTGATGTCCGCATACTGAGAGTGGGAATGACAACATTGCTGTCTTCCTCTGTGGTAAGAGAAAGATTATGAGTGGGAAATCTGTACTGGAGCGTAACATTAAAATTGATAACAGCAAAAAAACCACAGGTCTATTCCAAATGTTGGAATGAATCCAAGCAGAATTTGCAAAGAAAACTTGCAATAAGTCTGAAACACTCTGCAATATGTTTTAAGTGTTTGATCAAAACATTAGAGTCATTACTGTTTCTCATTTTGAGAATAAATTGAGAGATCTTGCAAGTACAGAAAATGAAAATTTTCACTCATGTAAATAAGTCTGAGGAATTCAGGAAACTTATTTTCTAATAGGAGTTTTAGACAGGAAGATGATAATATATCTATTTTGTTTTCTGTTAACAATCAATGTTTCATTGGTTTATCTGCTGCCTGTATGGGGCACGCTGGGTCGAAAGCTATTCAAAGAGAGTGATTGGCTCTGTGGCTCATCAGGCAAGATAGATTCTTTCATTTTCAGGTCTCTTGTGTACATTTTGATCCAGGTTGCTGGTGAATAAAAAAATCACCTTCCAATATATATGAGACTAATTCTCAGCTGACAAGGATTTATATTACATAAATAAAACCCATCAAAACTAGGCTGGGAAACTTGCTGGCAGTTTCAAATGAAAGTCAAGAATTAATTGGACATTGAGACAAACAATTTTTCTATTCCGAAGACAAATTCCTGCAAGTCAAGGTTGAGTTACATTTAACATTGCCTAGAGGATTTTCATTTCTGGGAGTGTTTGTCTGGGACTTATAATAAAAACTAGGGAGAATATCCTACACTTCTCTTTTAGTGAGATATTTATACAACGTCCATCACCATGGTAGTTGGTTGATATATGTGAGCCACAGGGCTCTTCCAATGCAGATGGCCCATTCTTCATAATAACAAATCTCCCAGATTATATGTACATAGAAGCAAATCTCGCCCCTTTCTTACAGCAAAACATCTTTTCCTGAATTTGGCCCAGTCAGAGGAAAACAGATAAATCATGTGTTTGTTTTACTATCTGGCAGTTCTGTGGAGAGATATACCTAAATAAAACTACTAACTTGTCAGGCCCTTTTTAAAAGAAGAGAATTTGTGCTTTATTTAGAGGGTAAGTTCACCTCAGTAGACCTCTAGGTTAAAATGTTGCCCTTCCAGATAATTAAGAACAAGTCACACTGAGATAGCTGTTTGTTTATTCCAAAACCATATCACAAATTCAAGCTATTTAAGATCAAGAAGGTAGTGCATCCCAAAGCCCATGAGCCCTCACTGAACAATCTCTGCAAACAGTATATTTTCCTTTAAACTCTTGCTGAATTTTGCAAACCCTCTTTGTATTTGAAGACACATGTAGTAGAAGAAAGTGTTCGACAGGCATACCAAGCCAAGGAGATGATAAACTAAGGCATACTCAGCATTGCTAAGTGACATGTATCTCTAGAAATTCAGCATAGAAACATATAACTGTTAAGCGTGGCTTTACCAATCTTTCAAAGAAGAGAGAGGAGGCCACAGGACAGGACTTTGGGCTTTTCCTGCTTTCATATAACCCTTGATAGAGGAAGCCAAAGGGGAAGGCAAGCCAGCTGCAAAGAATAGGCTATATATTAATAACTGAAGCTCCGTGGACTGTGGCCTCCAGAATATATCTCCAGAGATCTGCAAGATAGCTGTATTTATAGAATGCTTTTCCTAAGTCAGTGCAAATTATTATATGTAGCCAAGAAAAAAAATGAACAGTGAGTTCTGAAGAGCTCCTTACTTTATCAAGCTTTCCAGCACCACAGCAAGACAGCAGTTTATGCTGTCCCTCTGCCTCCCCATACCTGCTGGAAGATGGCAGCTTCCATCTTAAAATCTGCTGCAAAAGTAACACAGAATGTACATGAAAAAAAGAGAAATAAAGCAGAACCAGACAAGTCACATCTGAACTAAACTCATAAAATTATGGGAATCATCCATATAAAACCCCCCTTCATTTAATAGGTGTAAAACTACAGGAAAATCCACGGAGTGCTCTAAATTCTAAAGGGTCTATCATTAGGGTAACAGTTTTAGTAAAATCTATAAATACAGAATTACTTGGTGCTGTGTAGCCCTATATTTGCACTTGTTAATTTTACATTATTATGCATATCACTTAGGTTTTCATTTCTTCTTCTACTGTAGAAGAAATACTTATGCTACTTCAACTTCATATTGTGTTAAATTTTCAGACCTGCATCTTTTGTCTCATACCACTGACTCCCTCTGCATCAAGAATCACGGATAACATGTCCAAATCATCCTAATCTCTTCCACTTCTTGCCTTAACATGCCATTACTGTAATGCTTTATACAAATTCAGTAGTTGCAAAACTGATGTGCTAGAACCATTGCTGTTTTAAAAAAAATAAAAATTCAGTGTTCTGGTTTTGCTCAGCTGCCTCTTGCATCTATCTGTTCTCTTTCAAAAAAGTACTACCCTTCAATAAATGAAAATCAGTAATTTTATTTTTATTTCCCTGCATTTCCTATCAACCTAAAAGTATTGACCAGAAATAGAAGCTTCAACCACCTCTTGAAGGGACACAGAAAATGCCCAATATTGACTGGAAATTTGAAAGCACCCAATACTCTTCAGAATAGAGCAGCATCTCATTGTGGTCATGGTGGGCAGCAAGTAGGTATTTATAAACCCATTCTACTGCAAGAAAACTAGGACAACAGTAATATTTAATACATTATGTGTGAGATAAAGACTTGGGTGTGTAGTTATTTCTTTTCTGATACTAACATCTATTATTAACTTCAGATACTGGCGGACGGAAATAAATTGATACAAACTGAACAGGGATCTTTCACCACTAAAACACAGGATGACAGAAGATGCAAAAGCAGGAATGAAATTACTAAAGAGCTTTATAGAACTCCCCTAAGAAAAAAACAGAACACAGAACACTAAAATTCATGCAGTTAAACAGAAAATATAATACAAGTTTAAAATAAATGTACCTATTCACAATACACCCATCAATACTGCCAGCAGTTTTTATGATCTCATTAGGAGTCCGCAAGCATAATCACTCATGTAGCATAGGTTAACAGAGACTCCTGAGAAGAGCTCCAGGTCTGTAACTTTACATCAACTAATAATTCAAACGATCCACCTAGTTTATTAAAGTTGTCTCATTGGCAAGGCTGCAGCTTCTGCTAATGAGGATAGAAGGGAAAACAAAAAAACCAAAAAAAAGATAAAATTATCTGAAAAGAAAGGAGAATCATGGACCAGAAGGAAGGAGGGAGAAAGGAAAGCAAAATGCTGGTTAGCATACAAGGCAGAAATCTACCATGAAGTGAAATGAAACTCCTGTCTGGGAGAAAAGCAATTTAGCTTTATGAACAGCTGCCTCACAGAGGGTCAGGCGTATGAGCAATTAAATTAGTTGATTTTAATATGCCTTAGTAACTGTGATTGATCTCACAGAGTTGCTGTTGACTGTACATCAAGAAACAATTTAGGATCCAGTTTAAAACAAAGTTTATAATCCTTGTTTAATGGATTTTAGTACCTTAGGCAGTACAGTGTTGTAAAAATGATTAAAATGTGCCCTGTCTCTGTGTAATCAATAAAGCTTCCCACTGTAAGATTGGTTCCGTTCCAGGGACTCCTCAGCATGCTTGGCCATGCTGTGTCTGTAGAATTCCAAATAAGTCATCTATCATTACTTCTATACATAGGATTCATTAGACACCTCATCCTTCAGCTTATTAGCACTGAAGTCAGCCAAACAATCAAATCAAAAGGTCACCTTTTAACAAACACATAGTTAGACCAAAACATACATCACAACCTTAACAGATATATGTCAAAACACAGTAGTGCGGATGGATAAAAGACTGATGGAGACTTTCAAGATACGAACTGCAAAGTGCCTATGAACAGCAATCGGGAGAATCCATTCCAGTTTACCAGATTAAGTCTAACATGGCAGGTTAAGAAACAGTTCACACATCTGATTATACAGGAGAAGGAAACCTCACCTCTCTGACCATTGAAACTCTTATGCTACTGGAATCCTGATCTCTTCAGATGCTAAGAAAGTTGACTTAAAATCTTTAAGATGTGAAGGACAACCAGTTGAGGACTCCAGGTCTTTTTCCATTTAAACAGGTTTAGATAAAACTGTGATAATTAGGTTTATAAATTCCGTATCTAGATGCAAGCATAGTTTGGTTCATCTCCATCTGAGCTTATATACAATAAAGGAAGACCACAAATTCTCCTCTATATCACTTACTTTATTCTACCACTACACGTCTGTCTGTTTTTAATGGAGAAATCAAAATGAACACTTTACGTGTGACTGGAGGTCTGAACACTAGATAAGGAAAAAAGAAATCTCTTCTTGATAAAAGCTGGGTTTGCTTTCCCATCAATCTAAATGTCCCTTCCATATCTTTTATATCTCAGACTAAACAGCACCTGTGTCTCCTTCCTATTTTCTCTGTGTTGAAAATGGTGTGATTTTTCATTACATAAAGCACAATTTCTGATATGAAGATGAAGTATCTTTCAAATCAAGCAACCCAAAAAATGAATTATCTCCCTGCGCACCTTTTGGCACCCCAAAGACTCTGATGTTCTTGAGTTTAATCTGATTCTTCGCTTCATCCTATATTTGTCACAGAGCAAGTTATTCTTCTAACCGAAGATACTGAACGCTCAGAGATATTATCCTATTTACTGTGTCACAACTTTTGTTTTTCACAGCTGCAGATTTTCCTTTACCAGACTTAGCTCTCTACTGTTCTTTTATCAGAGTGTTCATCACATATTATTGTCTGGAGTCACAGGCAAAAAGCTCTGGTTTCTTACAATAATTTCATAATAATGAAATGGATCCTGCTGAGAAACACATCAGAAGTAGATGTTTTCAAGACCTCATATCTCCAACCTGTAGGAGATCTGGTTCAATATTTCTCTATAATTACAGTAATCTATATAAAATCACACATAAAAAGCAATGATAAGATAGAACACAAAGGAAAAAAAGATTTAAATATGAAACAGTGGATGGCCTGGATAAGCAACTGTTCTCATGCTAGCCCAATTAGGCAGCTTTAACAGTAAATGAGATTTTCGAGAAGCAGAAGGAAAAGCTAAAGTTCACAGTGAAGTGCAGGATTCTTTCAGAAAAATCTAGCTTGAGGCAAGGAATTTATCTTCAATTACCTATTTATTCTTTATTCCTTTAGTCAGAGTTTAGGCTCCCATTATTGCACAGAACTCCAGGAATAACTGAGATTTCAACAGCTCTTTAATGATAATCCTCTGTGACAAGAGACAGTAATTTCTGACCCTTACCATAAACATTGTCTTCTATGGGCTAGATTCTTCTCAGTTTCATGAAAGGATAAGAGGTGTGTTAGAGGCCACAAAGCTCCTTGAAACTTATTCTAAGGTCAGTATCACCATTTGAAAATTTACCCTCAAAAACATTTTAGCAGTATTTCAAAGGACAGCAAACCTTTAGAGATGATGATTTACGCTTTCCTGAAATGGTGTCACAGATACACACCTTCCCTTAAAGCCATGTGAGAAATTCTCTAATCTTCACAATATCCAAAACAATTATTCTGGAGAGGAGTGTTTTTTCCATGAGTCTCTCATATATCTCATTTTGTAACTTTCTCTCCTATCTTCATCTCTTAAACTCCATGTACCTCTGCCTCCCTAGTTCTAATTGTGTTAATTAAACATAAAGAAAAGACATTACAATGTTCTTTTCATGCAAAATCATTCTTATGTTCAAAATTTAAAGGTAATTACATTTGACAATTTCATTTGCTTTAGTATAACAATGGAAATTGAGTCATGAATTTAGGTTTTAATAGTTCCTTTCTCCTCATTTGAGTTTTATCCTGATGAAATATTGCTACAAACATCCTAAAAAGAATCCTTATTTTTGCTCTAATTCTGTATTGAAGACAAGGTTGGCTATCCTTCACTAATTTTCTTCCTTTTTTATTTCCTTCTAGTGGACAAAATTAATCTTCAAACACCTGTGCTTCTTTGCATCCCCATGCAGCTATTAAACAGTGTGTCTGGGTCTACAGCTTCCCTTTTGTGTACTTCATCTACTTCCAGCAACAGCTACACACTTTATTTTATAAATTTTTTTTAGCTTATGTTACTGCTCTGGAAGAAGAGGAGGGAATGTTACATGATGAACCATAACGTTGGCCAACCAGTGACTAAAAATATACAAGTGGAATGAAAATATCACAAACCTTAAAGCGCAGAATACTACTTTTGGCCCAAACCTGCACATTCTCTGTTGTATTTAGTAGAGGCAAAAACCTCCTCTGTAAAAACATGACATGTACTCCAGCGAGGACCATTTCCAGCCAATGCTTTCATACATCTCAATTTAGTGAGCTAACCTTTGCAAGTTACGGCCTTAAGGAGCCAAAGAAAAGAAAGAAATCAGTTCAGTAAATACAGAGTTAATATTCATCTATTTCTTGCTTATCTTACATAAACTGAAAAATTGTTGGCAAGGTAATGCCTCTTAACTTACCTACTTGGCAAACACGCTTTTTGTTAATGAAGGAGCCCTCTCACTTACAAGGATACATGCAAAAACTTGCCAACTCTTTGTAGGAAGTCTGTTCATTCTTTCATTATCAGAACTTTGAAGAAGTGCTATTTTACATTTCTGCAATTCTTTCAGGAGAATTGCAAGTGTATTGCTAAGTTACACTCTTACAATGAATCTTTCAGCGCTGCAGTACTTTGCTGAAGTAGGAACTGTTCGCTAACTATTGGCAGTGAAAAGAATCTATACTGACAAATTGCAGAGCTATTTCTTTTAATTAAATATACCTTTTGAAGTAATTAGCCTTATATGTAGGAAATACTCATTGGTACTTGTGTACCAAAACAACTAGTAATAACAGCCTGTATTTCTACAGCGCCTTCCATTAGGAAATGGTTAAATAACCAGTTAATTAAAAGAATCAATAATGTTTCATATAGTCCAAGGGGGGGTGGATACGTTTTTCTTTACTTCTTGCTATATGTACAAGATTTCATGCTAGTGTTTTTTACCTACATAAAATTTTGATCTGTTTTGTTTTCAGAAAAACATTCCCTATACAAAAAAAAATTAAATACCATCCCAAATAAACAACTTTAAACTGAAAACAAGGAAAACTTTTGGATTTCTGTCATCTAAGTCTGTCTTCTGTAGATTCTTCTCTAGAATGCAGTTATTAGCATTTGTAAGAGCATTATAAATACAAGCTGGCCACTAGTCACTTGAAAAATCAGTTCAAATCAGAGCTCACAGCTATGACAGAAACTTATTTCATTTGTTCGAATGCAGATAGGGCTGTCAAGTTCCCTGAGACTATTAAGTCCAGTTGCAAAATGGTAATACTACATCTGCTTCAAACCAGAGAGTCTGCTCTGAAGGACAGTTTTTTAACAAAGCTGCCAGGCTTCCAGGCCTTTGCCTCCAAGCTCCTCTGACATCTCAGTTTGGTTTGGAAGTGGGCAAGTCAAAAAACCTCATGTCTAATGCTATCCATAACGGACACCATTGCTGATTCACAATACCTTCTGAAACTACTAGACAAGCCAGAGTTTTTACACATAACACCATATTAACTCAGTGGACATTCTCCTTCTCTATATCTTAAGAGTTTGTACAATTAAAATGGGTTTTCCAATATGATAAATGGTAATGGTTTGGGAGCAATTCCCTTAACAGACAATAAAGACAATTCTGTGAGGAATTAAAGCAAAATGAAAATAAAAAAAACATTCTTCAGCTAATTGAGAACATCTTAATTATGCTCATTTTACTTGCAAAAAATAGGTACCAAATAACATTAAGTTCTTATATGAAAGATATGAAAGACAACTAATACACATTCAATTAAATTTCAGATGAAAAGAGGCTACTTTATATACCAAGCCTAAATCTACTGAACAATTTAATCAGTTAATTTATAAAGTCATTAGATGTAATAAAAACGGTGGCTTATACTGCCATGAAACCAGGACTGCCTACACCATTAAACTCCACATATATTTCTGCCTTACAGAAAATTATACACATTATTGAAACAATAAAAAAAAGATAAACAAGAACATTACAATGTATTTGTCCAGTACTAACCTGACATTTTTAATGGAGCTCATTAATGACTGATTTGTCCACTTAGTTATTTCACTGAATTAACATAGAAAATACTGCAGGTACCAAGTCATCCTGATTTTTCTTGCAGAATCACCATTTGGAGCTCATTGCCATGCTGTGCTGTGTTGAGAGCTCCAAGTAGAAAACACACTTCTCAAAGGCAGATTTGACAAAACAGCAGCAAGGGAGAAATGCCACAGGTGTGTAAGTAATACACATATATACTCCAAAGACAATGGAGAAATTAAAAATGCTTCCAGCACTTATTGCAGCAATTTTCAAACTTTTTTAGCTTGTTCCAGTGCCTCCTCCCCACCCTTTTTCCAGTGGAGGTGCAGAGCTGTGCGTAGCCTAGAGACAACCAGGTCCCTTCTCATGGCAGAGAACAGTTTCCTGAACCACAGACCATTAATTAGCACCAGGGACCTTGAACTATATGGTTTACCAAAGTTACTACAGCTCTCTAGGGTTTGTGAGACCAATGACTGAAAATCTTCGGCACAGCAGAACCAACTTCCTCTTATCAAACTAACTCTAGTTAGTCATACCAGCACATGGTTTTACTTGCATTTCTAGAAATACTGTAATAGCAGCTCTCCGGGGATGAGGCTGGTTGGTGGCAGCACGATTCCAACTGCAAGAGATTAAGTGCTTTTCCATTGTCATTCTATTCATTTTGCTGAGGCCAGCCAACAGACCATGAAAGCAATGCTGAAAGCCCCCACAGCTTATAGTGGCTTTTTAGCAGTTAAAATAAATGAGCTAACTTGGGTCTTTTATGAATAAGGGGAGTCCAAAGAAAGTTTTGTGGATCCTAATTTGCATAATTAACAGTGTAAAAAAACCTCAGCCATTCTCTCTGAGCCTTGATAGCCCAGTGAGTTAGCAGGCAATTCAACCCTGGTTGGAGAAGCAGCTTAGATTTTTCTGTGAAGGCTTCAGAGTAGGCTTCTGCTAAGGGATGCAATAAAAGCTAAAACCTTGGGCTCAAGATAGGAAACAATTTTGAAGCAACTGGTGCTTGCATGGCTGCTGGGAGCCGAAAAATCATGATGCTTGAAAAGCAGTCTGGACATTTGCTGACAGAGGGAACTCTTGCTGATAAATCTGATTTATTATTACTTTGAGTGAGGTCTGGCTGAATTCTCTTATATTAACGGGCAGCAAAAGATTCTCCACCAGCACACAAGGGCTGGCATCTGAGCTAACAGCCAAGAGCAGGAAGCAGGCTAAGCTTCCAGCCCAACCACCTCTGCCTATTAGTCCTCAGAACAGGCAGGCAGCCTGAACTGTAATGTTCAGGCTCATCTCTACTAATAAAGGGTTTTAGCAGAAACAGAAGAAGTCTGCAACATGGAGAAAAGCATCTCAAAACTGGGACTACTCAATTATTAGATTAAACTCTTACTCCAAGGCCTGGAAGCTCATTGTAGCAGCTAACATTTTAAAGCTAAAGCCTTTGTGAATTAACCTTTTCCTACACATGGCAGAGACTACCGGACCATTTGAGCTACCTTTACTCTGCTTATCTACTGTAGAGTCATAGAAAATATATTTTGTGAAGGTCTGAACAGTAGTAGCATTTTTATCAAGGAAAGAGCACGAAACTGGGATGCACTGAGGTTTAGTTAGAAAAAGATGATATCTACTAGTCAAATGCAAATTAATGCACTTAAAATCTGACTACATGCAGCTTCTAATCACGTATGTGCACACATATGCAAGTACACACAGTAGATAGGATAGGCTCCTTTTGTAGGTAGAAATACTATTTTCCAAGTCTGAGAGGTAAATAAAAGCATTATCCAACCATTTTTCCACAGAATGACCATCCCTAACATAATGGTTCCAACAGCTAGAAAGAATATTAGTGAATCTAAAGAGACTGCACTGCCCCTTCTGATACTTGCTTTACAGGAAGAAATATAGACTGCTGTACTTTGCTGCAAAACCTAAATTCTTTCTCCATCAAGTACATATTGATTTTTTTTGAAGTCTGATCATCAGTAGGTGAAAAAGCCCCACACAGTGGATGATTTACCCGCTCAAGGATGCATCAGTTATCCAAAAGAATTACATTGATTATTCTGTATCCTCGCTTGTAGTTCCTAGATTTGTGATAGGGGTATCTGAGAATTACAGTACTGTTTTAAAGAAATAGATCAAGCAAATATTTGTACTGCTAACCTGAATGCCCATCCTTGAAGCATCACACATTCTAACTCTGCTACGCACAGCAGCTGATCTTTCACTTTGCTTTCTCGGTCCCTAAAAAGAGCCGACTGTCCAGTTATTAACCTGAAATACATTTTAGTTCCACTAAATAATTAGTTATTTTATATAAGTCCCATGGTTACAACTGTAACCTGCTTCTAGAAAGCTTTCTATACAGCTTAGCAGTCAAGCAGAAAGTGCTACAAGTCTAGTGTAACACTTTGCACCTGCAATTTCTTTTGTCAAAGGAAACTTAATTTGTGATTTTTTTCTTCAAAATGAATGACAACACTAGACACATTCTGTAGGGTTTACCTATCAGTACTGAAAAACTCATTCTATCACAGTTACAGAAAGACATCCAGATGTGCTGTAGTTTTAGGGAATATTAAGTTTTACACAGGGTCAAATTGTTCTAATTTCCACTGGGGTGGAGGGGTGGTAGTGATTTTGGGCTGCTTTTTTGGTGTGGGGGAGTGTGTTTGGTTGCATTTTTTGTTTGTTTTAATTCTAGCCTGATTAATGTAATAACAAAAGCTAACTCAGATAATGATTTTAAAGAATCATTAGGAAATTCTCAACAGAGCCCTGTTCTTGGTTTCCACTTCCCAATATTTAATAAGCTTTATTTAGAGAGTGAAGTAAGTTTGAATCAAATTGATAGAAGCTCCATGAATGTCAAACTTTATTTTACAGCACAATGTAGCGGGAATGAAATTACTTTCTGTTGACTATATAATTAGCTCTCATTACACAGTTCTATCACACATAAATGGAAAAATCTTCTTTAATCCTTACTAAATAAGACAAAGACATCAAGTGAACTATTTTAAGTTTAGATATTATCAGAAATCTTCACGTTAAGGGCTTACAGAGTCTCGATATTAAAGAAAGTGTCTGTGCAAGAATACTTACACATTAAATTAGATTATTTCTTCCCCAGAACTCAACGTCACCAGATACCTTTTAGGAAATTGAATTCCTAGATGTCTAGTAACATATAAAAGTCACTGTGTCTTTGAAGTGATTCTGACCTAATGTTACAGAATAGAACTAAACCAGAGTGCTATTTGATATATTCACTTCTGCATACTGGTTCTACATCTCTGACTGTCCATTGGGTTGGCTTTAGACTGTGAGCCACGCTGGGATTTGACTTGGGTTTTTTTCCAGATTAATCCAATTTGGGGTTTTTTTTCCTCAGTTGATTAAACTATTTCCCACTAACACCATGAACTCAGTTATATAGGAAACACTTCCAGCCCAGGTTAAACTTACACTCTATAGCTGAATTTTTTTTTTTTTCAGTTCTGGTCAGCTGAAGCAGCTCAGCAGAGTTCAGCAGCCACCAGAGGCAGCACAAGGAAGGCAATAGGCCTACGGATGGGGAGCAGAAATGCTCCTATCAGTGGCAGTGAACAATGCAATTGGCTCAGCCCCAACACAGAATTTTACCCAAGGATAAAATATCACAAGTCAGCTTTGTCCGAGCTCACTGGAGCCATGTACGTTTACGTTTACACTGGCTGAGGATTTATCTTCACAAATTCATATTTCTAAGAATGCAAAAAATCTCACGGGCATATACTATGGCAGGAAGCAGTACCTCTTTTATTCCTCAAAAAAGTCATGGCCCTTTGCTCAAGGACAGCTTTTGTCAACAACTACATGCACTGGTCAGGAATCCAATGACTCCGAAAATGTTGTCAAAAAAGAACTCTCCTGCACAGGATGCTGGTAAAGATTTGATTTTTACACTGCTATGGTATTTTCCTTTTACCTGAAGCTTGCTACCTCACCTGTATGAGAAGCAAGGGAACACTGTTGATGCTGTAGTAAACATAACTAGCATTTAAATACAGGGAAACACATAGTCTCTTCTGGTCTTAAAAGTGCAAAACAGTGGTTTATGTACTAACTGAAAAACAGCAAAACAGGTCAGGGACCTCTCAGTGAGCTGGTCATGGCTCCCACAACTTCCGACCAAACCCTGATGCAATGGTCATGGAGCAGTACAGGCAGCACAGCACAAGCCATTTAATACTGTTCCCTGCTGTTCTTCAAAGGCTGCAACAAGGGTAATAAAGAGATGTCAAAAGGTTCAATACCACTGAAAACTTCTCTTTATACACTAGCACCTCTAAACAGTGTGAGTGGGCCAAAGAAATAAGGTTTAACATTACTGACATTCTTATTCCAGCTTTCTATGCTATACCAAACAAACCAAACCTACTATTCTCCATATATAACTAGCAATCTGTATTTTCATCTAGGTTATAAAGAGGAGCAAATTAATTCTCCTAAGAAATATAATATAGCTGAAAAACAAGCATTGCATTCTGTGGGGAAAATTATCTACACCTCCTGTATTTTAGCTCTATTTTTCATCTGCATGGGTTGAAGCCAAGCTGTTTCCAAGGTCATGAGATATCAACTCAGCACACAACCCGAACAGAACATGCAACCAAACCACCTTGAAATTACCAATTTGTTACACCAATCACAAAGGAGAGGATAGAAAAATCTAAAATAGGAAAATTCCAAAAGAAAAACAGATATATGCAGTTCATAGGCAAAGCTGTTAGGATACTTATCCCCAGTGTTGGCACCTGGATTTGTTATCCTGCCCTAATTATGTTGGGTATCTTCTGTGTGAACCGAGTGCCCTAACATGCTTTTATAGATTTCTCCACATTTTGTCCTGGAAGGCAGTAAGTCTCTGCAAAAAGACTTGTTGAATTATTGAGGCTATGCTGTTGGGAAAAACCCCACACTGATCAGTTGTTTATTCCATCTGGTGTAACAAACAGTCAAGTGCATTCAGGTGAAGAGAGGACTTTCAAAAATTATGTTACCTACTCCTTTTTTTCACCCAGCAGAACAACTTGCTAACAAGGCTTCAGGAAAAGCAGCAGAACTTGACCCAAAATGATTAACATGAAGTCCAGAAGCTGCAGCCATTGAAAAAACACCTGTTGTGTACATGAACTCTGATAGATTAAAATTATGATTTTAATGTGCAAATGGAATGGTAATACTTTGATTGTTTCTGGTAAACCTTTATCATTGATGCACACAGAAAAACCTGTGTGTCTATTTCAGTGTTAATAGATGTTATATGAAATTCTTCTAACTGACAGATCTTTTACAAATACAAGTTAAGAGCACAAGAAAGTTATTTTTCTGGTATCAAAATTAAAGACCTGACTTTGTCTACTGTAGCACCAATACCAACTTCTATGGTACTTGTGGGATGATAATTCCACAGTGGTAGTAGCTCTATCAATGCTCTCAGCAACCTTTCCAGTCTCTTGATAGAGCTTTCACACTCCAAACGTGTTAGCAGAGCTGGAGTAGTTGCAGCAGGTGAAAGCACAGACAACGAGCCTGCTGGAGAAAGCCCTACTTATTGATGCAGTACAAATCAGGAATACTATTAAAAAACACCTTCTGTTACAAATAGTTTTTCCAACATCATAGGAGCAGAGCCTCAGAAAAACCCGAAGGTGTCCAAGTGCAGGCAAACTGCATTTAATACTACCAGCTTTTGTACTAAAGTGCTTCAAATTAAAGGACAATGAAGTATCTTTTAAAATTTTACAATTGTTAATGCCTTAGATTTCACAAGTAAAATGTTACTGAAGTTAATGCAAGAGCTTAGAAACCTAATCTAATAAAGAAACACACATCTGTGGTATTAAAGACAGAATTCACCCCGCTTAACACTAGCTGTCTATAAAATGTGTATCTGAGCTCTGTTCAATTAGTGGAGAGAGACACTGGCATTTCTTGAGCATGGTTCAGCTTTACAGACTGAGACCTCTCCTCTTTAGGATGCTATTAACTACAGGCTAAAAATGCTTGTTTTTCTCCATTTACTATACAGGGAATGTAGATGACAAGTTCAGATATAGATATAACACATGCTTACATTTGGCCAGTCAAATCCTGTCTTAATGTTGTAAAACGTTTTGGAAAGAGGCTGTATAATCAAGATTTTTTTTTGCTTTAGCATTTATATCACTTAGATTTAATGGTTTGCTTTGATATAAAATCAGAACTGGCTGTTGGAGGAGAAGCTTTCACATATTCAAAGTAAGGAATTTTAATTATAAAAAAAATTGTTAGCACAGGTTTGGATTAAAATGAGGTTGAAGTCCATAAACGAAGACTGTGGCTGAATACCAGGTGGGGACCAAAATGGGACACTGTATTTGGAACTGCCAACATATCTAGCCGTGATTAGTTTTGTCACTAGGTAGCTGGAAATAAGAAGCAACAGCATTTCAACAAATCTGCTCATAATAATAAATTTCAATGAAATTGAAAAACTAATCTGGATTAAAAAAAATATTAGGGTAGCAAAAAATTAGGCAAGGGTTCCTCCAGGAAAAGATGACTGACTGGAATAAACGCAGGCTAATAGCTAGAGAATGAACTTCCAAAGTAAGGATATTCATCAGATGAGAAAATTTGGAAAGCAGTAATTTTGAAATAAACCTAGGGGTGATAGTGGAAAGCTAATTAGACCACTGTTCTACAGTCTCTTCTCTACAGGCTGACTACACCTGACATACTGCCCTGGACTTTAAGAAACTCATTATGATTTAGAACAGTAACTTATAATATTTTTGAACAACTAAGTTCAGATGACATTTCTCAAACAATGAGTATTTTGTCAACTTTAATAAGCTGTACAGTAGAGTAAATGGAATCACTGTATGATCCATAATGACTAATCACATTCTCCATCTGATTTTGTTCTGTTTTGAAAGTTTTTCAGGGCTAATGCAAACTTTTAATGTACATTTCCATAAGGTAAAAAATGTAGACACTGCATCATCTCACCTTCTGAAGAGACTGGCTAGGTACTAGTCAAATGCAAACTCTACCACCTCTCTGTACAGCCAGTCTGCCCTTTCCTCCACACATCCAGGAAACTGGTGACTTTAGGCTCCAACGTTACAAACTTCAGAAGTATTTTTAAAGCATGCTGACATTGAATGTATTAATGTATTGGTTAAGCAGAGTTGACAGAAGGAACCTGAGAGTTTGGAAATTATTGTACATTAAAAATTACAGTTAAAAGTGAAGATTATTTATAAATGAAGCAACCATCTCCTCAAACAGGATGCCAATGACCACCTTTCTCACAGAAATACTCTCTGGTGAATGCCATTGCTAACATTACTGTCGTACTTTTGTCAACAAGCGAGGATCAAGAATACAACAGAACTGTAATAGTAGAAGAGGAAGCCGAGAGAAGATATTTTCTGTTGTGTTACAATTCTGTTAAAATTCTTTCAGCTTTCAGACTTTCAGAGTGCAACAACCAAAAAGACTATCATTAATTGCAGGGAAAAGGCTTTTCTTTGCCTTCTGCATTGATGACTGTGGCAACTTTTCCACTCTGCTGTTCTTAAGATACAAAAAAAAGAAACCTCTGCTGAGCGGTTAGTTGAGACCTTATCTAGGACACAGAAACTGGTAGATCTTTGTTGATTTATTTCTGCTTAGGTACTTGGCAATAGTTTGACATGATTCACTGTTATAGTGATGCCAACACCCATTGTATATAGTCTGTGGAAGAGTTTGGCCCCCCCCTTTTTTTTTTTTTTTTTTTCTTCTTTCTGTTTCCTGCAAAAGTTCTTTATCCAGATTGTCAGCATCAACTTTCTTCCCCTCCGGCCCCAGTGTTTCAGGAAACATAGGGCCAAATGGCTGACTGTATTATTATTTCTTCATTGTTCTACCTCTGCTAGCAATCCAAACTACTGAGTAGCAGCCAGTACTTCAAGCCCTTGCTCATATCTCTGAGAATGTCTGAAATTGCTATTATCCTTTGGGAACTAAATAGTAAAATTTGAAATTGTCTTTCAAAATAATTTGAAGTGAGACTTGATAAGTTCATAAGCTCAGGGTGCTTGTTTGTCAGAATTTGAATCCCTGGGGACAGGCTTCCTGTAAATTTCAACATGTCATTGATTTTCTCTCTACAGAAATGAAGCTTCTGTTTGGATTCCGCAGCCTGCTACCCACACACATTTGAAAAGTAGATGATTGTAATTTTCTAGCTTAAGAGCAGTTCTATAAATACAACCCAACATTCAGTTTTACAGAAGAAAGTGTGTCTGGAAGAACTATGTGCACAAGTGTTCTGCTACTGTGAGTAAGTCTTGCTGAGAAAATGGCACCAAAACTTGTATTTTCTGTAGCTTGCCAATGTGTCATCAGAAGCCATTTCAGCAAGGGATTGTTCCATGAAAAATGAATGTGCTACACAATCAAGCTGAAAAGAATTTGTCAAATCAGCAGTTGATTTGCTAGATAAGGCAATGTCGATGTAAAGAAAAAACAAACTTTTTTTTATCCCTGCTACTTTTAATGAAGTAGGATATTACATTGCACAACACAAGAGAGAAATTAGAAAATGCTCTCAGCTACGTGACTCCAACAGCACTGTACTCACCACGATGCTGGCTGCTTTCTGGCCAGCACAAACCACCTCCTGTGCCACCAGCTAACGGACAGATCTTCAATTCCCACAGAGCAGCACAGCTCCAGTTCATAAATATTTTTCCAATATTCCTTCACTGAACATAACCTAACAGCTAAAATCTCAACTGCCTTTTAAAATGTTATATACTATCAGTGATACTAAAAAATACACTGCTGCTGGAAAAAAACAAACCCAAACCCATTTCCTTAACCAGGAAATACTATCTCTAATGAGCATGTTGTTCTTAATGTTGCATTTATTTGAGGAAACTGAGCTGGCTAATTGCACAAAATGTAAGGGATGATATTTAGTAAAGAAGATTGTGTGACACAAGTGAAGTGAATCCCCTTAATTGAATGTTTACTTTCCTTCTCACATTTTGAGAAGGAGAATCAGTAGAGGTTTTTTCTCTTATTACTTTTCTGCCTTTAAAAAAAAACTCTAGTGGAAGCTGAAAAGAAGTTTCCTTCAGTATTCAGAAGGTGTATTTTATCAGCAAACTCCAGATTCTGGATATTTCAAGGTATTTTCTCCATAGAATTCTTCAGTCAGGGCTCCTGTTCATACCTATTGTTTGAAAGACTCTTATTTCAAAATTGCTAAAACCTTTCAATTTAATGTTTTGATACCATGAACTGATTCAGATGAAAATGAAGTGATGAAACATAACTGCATAAAGCAGTACCTACACTGGTACTGCCGTTGATGAATACTAGCTAAGAGGTGTTTCTCTAGGCTTTCCTAGTGTGCTACCTTGGGTGTCAAGTTTTCCTGAGGGGGGAAATTAAAAAAAAAAACAAAAACAAACAAACACCAAATAAAAAACCAAATGAAACAAAAACCAAACCAAACCAAACAAAACCAAAAAACCAAACCAAAACAGGAGGGGAGCAGAAACTCCCCGAAGTATTTCCATCCCAACTAACTGACCTTACAAATTACAGTGCACTAGTCATACAATTTGTATAAGCATATCTGAAAAAGAGAAATGTTTTAGGGAACACACTAATGCTTTCTGTTGGTATCAAGTATGTCAGTTCATTTTATCCGGTTAAAAAATTACACTTCATGAAGAGACATTTTGTTATCGTGTCCTGAAAGCAGTTGAAACAAGGAAGAAATCCAAAGCAGGCAATACTTTGACTCCTAATGGCAACAAGAGCAGAATGCCAAGTGTCAGGAGAGGGAGGAGCAGGGCAGGGGCTGCATGTTTGAGTACAAGCAGGTAACTTTGCACAGAGCATGCATCTTTTCCATGCACACTGTAGGTAAAGTGCAACCCTGTGGAAAAGGGTAGAACAAAACGCATGAATGTTATATTATTGGGAAAGCCCTTTCACAAGATAAATTATACCATTTGCAAATTCAAAAAAAAGGTGAAAATCTGGACTCCCGACGTAAAACTTAATTGGTCAGCATTTAAAAAGCTCTGGTTTTGTCAGTCAGAAGAACATCCAAAGGTAGATGTATTCTTTTAGTCTGCTAAAGGCTCATTTTCATATATGGTGCTGCAAGCCTGTGGTCTATTAGTTTTAATTCTTTCTTAGTGTAAGTATTTCCATATGCAGAATATGGAAAGTTAAGCTGCACAAGTCCATGAGCGTTGCGCAGCCCTCTGAATGCTGATTACCTTTGCTGCCCAGAGATAGCCAAGCCGAGCCTAATCGGTATGCAGGTGTCAATCAGGCACGCACACCTCCTCAGTCACTGAATCAGAGACATCTACCTGCCAACACCGCTGGGTACCGCCTGAGCTGTGAAGGACTCAACAGCTGATACCGTGAAGTGAATCAACGGTCCCTAACGGTTCTCAGATATTCTGGAGGAGAAATCTTGTCAAGCCAATTATTGACTGAGATCTCTTCAGATTGTTTTTGGCATCAATTTATTAAATGAGTGAGTTTAGTGTTCATTTCCAGCAAGATGTTTCCAAGCAAAATTTTGCGTCTAACTGAAAGCAGATGCTTCATAGCACTATTGCAGGAGAAAGCTCTCTTTTCGTTTTTTATTTTATAGAAGGAATTTGGTGTTTGTTGACTGGAACTCAAACAGTTTCATACAAGAGATGTAGGAAAAACATCCAGATTTGCTAATTCAAAAAGTTACTTCCTACTTAGCATATTCTTCCCCTGACACTGGAGTATTCCTTGGAGGACAACTGGGCAGCAGATGTGCTGCCGTGGGCTCCCTTTCTGGCCTCATCCTGTTCAGCACTTCCGAGTTAACAGAAAGTCCCACAGCCAAACACACCACCTCATTTTTTGCATTATCTGAGCCCTTCGAGTCCCTCATGGTCAGCAAAGCTTTAGCTGATGTGGAAATAAATGAGACAAAGGCTCAGCTAAACAGGTTACATCTACCTTAGAGTCATTTTTCCTCTACTATTCTGACTGAGATTGGTGACGGCCATCATCTTGACACTACATGGATGCTTTTCCACCTCTCCCCTTTGGCATTTCTAAACGTTTTATTCACATACACATAATACACACCGTGCAGTGCAAGTGGAGGCAAGGTTGCTCCATTTGCTCTCTGAGAAGAAACCCTGAGCGCAAAATAAAAACATGTGGCAGCATGAGAATACTCCAGCATACGTAATAAATCTTATTAGCTTACATTACCATTGAAAACCCAGCGTTAGTCAACCCAAGTTTAAACCAGGCTCAGAGGTTTTTTTTGTCAATTTAACAGCAGAGGTGAATAAGATGCAGTCTTCAGGAACATTTCCTGCCACTGTTTAAACCGTTACCACATCCAGAAAGTCCAGCAAACAAAATGCATTCAGGAAAACAACAGTAACCTACCGGTTCACTTAAATCTCTCTCTTCACAATTCCACTCTCTCAGCATCCAAAGGTAAACTTCAAATGACTGAAACTAAAGTCTAGGCCAGGCACTCCTCCTCCTCCCAGCTCCTAAGTCTCATTTAATCTCTTCTCAGTCTTCATTCTTCACTAGCACCCTGACTCAAAGCTCTGCTGCATGAGACAGGCTTCAGTTGGTAGATCCTTTCCACCTAAGCCTAAACATTCCTTACGTGTTTCCAGCAGCCTTCTCCTGCCTCATCTCTCAGAGGAAAAACTGAAGTCTCTTCTCCACCATTCAGTCTCCTTCCTACCTTTTCTCCTCCATTGCTTCTCTGACCTGACCATACCCCATGTACCAGATGAGATGCATATAGACCCAACTTGAGGGTCAGTGTTGGATTTTACACCTCATCATAGCTGCAAAGGGTTGCTCAGTACACACACACAAACTTACACATCCTAGGTGGTCTTCTAGCTAAGAGGGCTTGTCCTCAAGAAAAGACATTATGAACTGGATATACAAAGGACTATTCACTAAGGGAAGTTAGGAGAAACTTCCATGCGTGCAGCAGAAAACCAGTAAGTGGAACTGACTGACAAATGTAGCAAGAGGGGTTCAATCTCCAAGTGATTTTAGAAATGAGCAACATAAAAAGGATGCAGTAATTACATAAAAGGAGAGTACAAATAAGAGAATGACAAATGGACACACAGAACATGTAAGGGTTGTGCTATCTTTCAGTTTCCAAGATGTTCCACATTATCATTTACTATTAACTCTAATTGACTTCAATGCAACAAAAGCACAATGAGACTTTCCAGACAAGTAAAATACGCATGCACTGCTGGGTATCAGCACAAAAGAAGTGTAATTACTTCAGGAAAGTTATGGCTTGGCAGCTGATGGAAAGGAAGAAAAGAGGAAAGAGTTATTCTTTGCATACTTTTCTTAAGCCTCTGTAGTGCAAATACCTTATACAAACAATGCCACCTACCTTAAGTGACCACCCTAGGGATAAGGCAATTTATAGTTACCTTTGAGAGATCAGTGCTTAATTAAAGGTCAAAATAAATTGTACTTGGAAACCTTAGCAATATTTTCAAGTTTGGTCTGGTGCCAAAAAGTTGCTATTGGATGTGGCTCCTGTTGTAGCCTTTACTACTTTTCATAATAATCACCTGCTGCTGACCATTTAATAACCATATTTCTCAGCTGAATTTTACATTAATTGATATAACTACTCACATAATCATATTTTAATAACACTACTCAAATATCAAATTTTTATTATTAGCCTAGCAATATAGTACAAAATGAGAATAGAAAAAATAGGAAAACAAAGCTATACTTCTTGAAAAACAGAGGATGGTATATATGTTTGCTCATAATATGTACATCTATATGCACACTTAACACAGTTATTCTCATACTAAACTATGTTGGTTTTGCTGACATGTAAGTATGATTTAGCTTTTGTGATACACTTGGCTAAGTGTTGTACAGGGAAATAACATTCTTCGCACTATAGCCTAAAGATGTACATGTCACTATAATAAAAAAATCCTCAAGAATTAATCCTACAAATAAACCTGGGATCAGCATGAACTCTGTATGTTCTGAAATATGAATGGTAGGTATGATGTTAAAAGTAACAAAAGTAGTAAAGAACTTTATCAATAACATACAAGAGCATTAAGTACAAATCACTGAAGTTTACAAACACATTAGTTTTCAGAGTCAAAACCAAACACTTGTAGCAATTTTAGAGGCCCTGGCATATTTTGGAAACACAGCATTTCAACAGTTAAAAACAAACCTATATTTACCCTTTCTATTTTTCTACTCCACTTTTACATTTTAACTCCCAACACTTTGAACATGATATTGATGCATACAGATCTAGGACTATATTTAAATAATTCCAAGCATATAAATAGATTCACTCCCCTAAACAAGAAAAGGAAGCTTTGACAATAGCAACACCTTAAACTTGAATCATAAATGCTTATTGACAGTTAAGAATACCTCCCTGGCTCCACGTTAAGTTTTAAACGCACAAATACCCTTTACGTGAACTCAGTTGGAAGTCTGAGAGGATATAATCTATAGTACAGAGTTACAATTGAATTGTGAGCAGTAGGACAAGTAGCTGGATACAGAAATTTGAAAGAACTCCCTGAAAGACAAAACTTTGTCTCTAGTATTCTTAATAAATGCTTTTGTCTGTTCCTTCCTCAGCCATGTGCGTACTCTGTGTCAAGTCGCTGACTACAGTATGGCCACTGCAGCTCAGTGTAGGATGTCTTGGCAGGGTACAAGAGGAATACGGTGGTTTAGTGTTCTTCCAAATGTGAAGATGATCTTAACGCAGCTAGAGAGGGACAAACAAAGGCTTGTATGCCATTTCCTATTATAACAGCACAGGGAAGTGTAGCTGGGCTGCAAGTATCATATGCTACGTCACTAGAACCTGCTGTTACACAGTACTATCCAAGCTCTTTGAATGCTAATCAGGACAGAAGACAGAACCAAAGTAGTCTGCAAATGCCAGTTTTATATTGGTTTTGTGTTATTTCTGACTTGAATTCTCTGTGATTTAGGAATGCCTGACGTCATCACCCCACTGTGCCTCAGCAGAGAAAAAGCATAGGGCAAACCTAGGCAAATAACATACTGCTGACCTCAGCGTCACAGTTAAACAGACAGATATAGAATGCAATCCTTAACAACGAAAATCAATATGGTTTGACTGCATCAGCGTCCAGGTTAATAAATATTTACCATTCCTTACTGATGCTTCTAATTTTAGCTTATTTTATTTTTTAAACAAACAGGAAACCTGCTTGTTCAGAAGTCTTTGGTAATTTGGATACAGTGCTTTTTAAAATTCTAGAAC
Organism: Aramus guarauna; assembly: GCA_013400195.1. NCBI lineage: Eukaryota > Metazoa > Chordata > Aves > Gruiformes > Aramidae > Aramus > Aramus guarauna. The sequence continues at coordinate 445,204 of VXBL01004075.1, read as the reverse complement.
AGCTGTGCACCTGTAGTCACAGACTGTATTCACATGTACTTGTCCACCAAAACAGAAAATCATGAGAAATTATTTCAGTTGCAGTCAGTTATGAGAATGACTTGGTTGTGGGTGGATCGGTATCTGTAACTGAAATCTAACAATTCAAGATACGGCATTCTATGGCATTGTGATAGAAAATGAAATGACATAGCCTAAAACATGTTTTTTAAACTTGTTTTACCTTGTTTAAATTGTTATTTTAGAGCTCATTTTGGGGAACATACAGGACAGAGTTAGCAGATCTTTTATTTATTTCAGCACTCTCTATATATAATATAGATTAACTGTTAACAAGGTACAGAAAAAATAATAAAAAATGATACACAAAATGGTCTGGTGGCCAGGGGAGCTACTCCAACAACTTGTGTTGCAGGTACTTTTGCTACACCGCCCCATGGCATACATTTCAACACATCATTTCACATCATTCAAGCAGAGCTTAAACGATTTCTTAAATGATCTATCAAAATCACTGTCACTAAAAGGCCTTTCTGGAAGTGAACTGAGTTACCCAGAGTGCTGAACAATTCCAGTGGGGATCCTGAGGGAGACAGGGGAATCAGAATACCCAAGCCTTCAAAACGCCAGGCCAAGGACCTTCTGCTCCAGCACTGACTGTAATTAATAGAAGCCCTTCCACTGATTTCAGTGAGCTTTTGGGTCACACACAGTTAGTATAGTTACAGATGTTTTCACTCCCATAGACATACATGTGGTCACGACTGCTCAAACATCCTCGAGACTGACACCACCAAGACAGAAACTCATCATGAATTACAGGAGGGGTTAAAAGCAGTTGTGTTTGCACTGGAAATAAATATAATCTTTGCATTGGTTTCCAATATGAAAGTTTTTATTCCCTGAGAAAAACTACTACTTTTGAGACACATCAGTACCAATAATCTTCAATTTGACACAGATTTTTTCAGATGAAATTTCCTAATGCCTCATGCAGAAGTACAGCAATGACTATGATACCTGTGAACAATGACATGAGGAAATGCCATAGCCCAAACTAGTTTTTATACCATTTATCTTATGCTTTTATAACAAAAATTATGAACAGATTTTTGTGTAGTCTGCACTATTACTAAAAAGTTTAACATTATTACAGACAGGCCCACTTTCAGCTGTTTTCTGTTCAGGCAGAGTTTTCAATTGGTCCCAAGACTGGAGTTAATTTGAATGCCATCTTCTCATCTTGGCGAGATCCTCAGTTGCTGATCAGTACATTATAATGCAAGACAGATTCTAACTGCGATTATATAACCCTGTCCTACACTTGAGACAAAGATAATAATGAGAACAGAAAATGTATCTGCTGTATTCTCCCAACTGTGCCAGTTTTTTTCCTAATGGTCAGTTATGCAAGTGTCCCATGGGAATCTTTCATAGTAATTTTGCTACAATGAACATACTCAGCTCAAAAGATTCCCCCCTGCCCCCCCCAAGGAATCATAAAAATGAAAGACGACAGAGTTGCTAGGTCACCTTACGCTTTCTTCTACTATATTCCACACTGAAATAGAACTGCACAGAGCATACTCTTATTACTGGTCTGGCTCTGAAAGAATTTCAATGGTGTAAATGATTGAAATCCCACGGGAGAGAAGTGCGTGAAAAGTTATTTAATTCAGATTATTCTCTTTGATAAAACAAAACATTCACATAATGATGTAGGACTGTAATTTTGCATGACGTTCTAAAATCAGAATGACATAGCATACAGTTTTGATTCTCCTTACAACAGTACCATTCACAATTGTGTTGGATTTATCAACAGTAAACAGTAATAATGTTAATATGATTTCATTCATATTATTGCTGATAATGTTAACAAAATAGTAACATTAAAGTAACACAAATGCTAAAAGTACCAACAAAAGCAGGTCAAAAATTAGAACATTAGTGCCAACCAAGTAAATTTGAATGCTTAAAAACACGTGCTTTATGAACTCATCCAAAAGGCATCTTGAGATGAAAAAGTCTTTCATTATGGTGTGGGAAGGCTTTATCCCAAAATAGCTTTAAGACATGTCAGGAGGTGGCCCAAGGCTATAGGGTTACACTCTGGTTTCAGAATGAGAGAAAGACCACATCAGAGAGCCTCTCTGCTGACCTCAGGGTGTTGCCTCTACCTCCACTTAGTCCAACTGCTCTGCATAACACACATGAATTTAGGAGAATATAAATTACGGTAATCTGAAGAGACTATGCTGGAACTGTACATACTTTATACTAACAGCAATTCTGGCATGGCACTTCAACATCTGCAGGTGGATTACAGATTGCATACACCTAATCTGAGTTGTATTGAGACTCCCCACATGTGCTTAGAGAGTGTGTGAGCCGATCTTTGCTTCTGCAGCACCCAGTCTAGTAATGTAGCAGAGTTTCAATAAGGTAGTTTGGTGTCTTACCAAACTGAATGAGGGAACAGGTGAGTACATGGAAAAAGAAACCCACGTGCAAGAAAAGCAAGGAATGGAAGTATTCTGGTATCTTTTCAATGGATGTTTCCATTAAATGCTTGAAAAGATACTGTGACAAAACACATTACCAAGACTAATTAAGAATAAAGCCAGAGACTTATTAAAATTTTAAAAATTAACCACTCAGCTTTGTCATTTACACAGAGTATTCTAGTCATTGCTTACAAACTCAAAATAGAATAGCCTCTAGAGCCTCCAGCAGCACATCCATCAAAAAGTATGCTTGCATTTTATCCTCACAATTAAAAGATGTTCATTTATAATGACCCTTACAGATGATTCAGAAAGACTTGAAAATGAATATTGATCTATACCCAAAACTCTAAAAATACCTGAAACATCCCTAAGAAAGAAAAAGGAACAGAGAGGTAAGCTTACTAAAAGATTACAATGAGCTAGTCACACACATACAAACAGGGCTGTAAAACAAGTATTTAAATCAGGCACTTGCTGGTCCTATAGATACAAGAGAATTTGCTTTGAGTAGACTGGCGCCTCAGACATTTTACTAAAATGTACTGTACTGCCCACGTCCTTGCAGTCTTACATTTCTGATGGACTAATGTCTGTTGTGATAATGTACAACCTTTCATTACATTGTAGGCTGTTCTGTTCTGTGACCTTTTTCAGGACACAAAATTCTTGCTAAAAGGCTAAAAACCCTCCATAAACAATAAAAGTGTTTTCCCTATTTACAATTTTCAATTTTGCACAAGCAGTTGCAGGTATTTCTTACACAGAAACTGACTTTCTTCACTTTTATTTTCTGCTGTTTCTAGAAGTCTAATTTTCATAGCTTTTTAAAAATTGATTTGCACCCTTCTCCTGAACTTCCCCAAATAGCAGTAAAAGCTCAGAACACATTGTTAGCATGCTTACTAGTTATAAATATACTCTGAGATTTTTAGAGAAGACTTAGAAGACACAACTATAAGATCAATATTGCTATTGAAATCTGGTTTTCCTGACAGTTGGAACATTTTCAGTAATTGTGGTACTGTAAGTAGGAACAAGATTAGCCCTTGAGAGGCTGAGCAAGACTGGCATAAACAGGTCTGCCATTTAAATTGGAAAAAAACACAAAACAAAACAAACCCCACACCACCACCAAAAACAAAAACAAACAAAAAACCCAGGAGGCTTTTGGACCCAAGTAAAAGGCAGTAAGTCCGCATGTTGTGTATGTGACATTGATTTGTTGGATTGTACATGATGTGGAACATGCAGATCATTTAATAGTGGGTGTTGAGAATACTTTGACAGGATTTATAAAAGATTAGGTTGCTTTGGTACCTGGAGCATTGATAGATCTGTAAAGTCATGTTGTTAACTTTAATCGTATGATAAATATGTACACAATGCACATGTAAATACAGTGATGTTTAACTAGTGGAATAAGGTGCAACAAATATACTCTGGGAGACAAGAAAATGGTCACAGACATTCAACAGTTTCAGTTAGAAAAGACGATGGTTTATAAAGTTGGCACTGTCCTCATTCTGATTGTTTTTAGATCTGTTGATTGGCTTTTTTTTTTTTTTAATGAGGGCAAGGAGATCATAAATGTGAAATGAATCAAGAATCGATAGCAAGGTTTTGCTTTTTAAAAATGCTCCTTTGATTTTTAGTAATAGAAGTTGGTAACTTTACTTCTTGATTTCTAAGTCTTTGTGTAATAGATGGTAGCACGTCTCCTTGGAGTTGAAACAAGAACTAATTAAGCCTCATATAATCTTGATGCGATCTGTCAGTCAGCAGTAATCTCGCTGGGGAGGTAAAGAACTATATAACATCTTGAAGCCTCTCCTCTTGGGGACAAACCTAAACCAGCACTTTGCTGCACAGCAAGATTATAGCTTTTATTCTTCCTCTTCAGCTGCAGCACATTCCTGAAGTGCGAGGTTCATGAGATTACCTGTGTCTTGCACTCTCTGGGACACAGCATGTACCTACAGCCAGAGTTCAGAAGTCCTAAATGTGCAGTTGCCACACTGGAACTGGTGCATTCTTTGACTCAAAAAAATCTGTACAGGGACCAGGTCTAGTCTAGAGCAGGAAAACTCATTTATACCTGAGCATTTGAGAATGCTCAGGTAAGTGTTCCAGAAGTTAACATTCTATTTTATCAGACCATTTCCAGCACATCAGCTAAGTGCTCCTCAGTGTATACTGCTTAAAACAATGAAATTAATTTGACATAATCACCACACAGACTAAACACAGCACATATGAATTCTACTAAATACAAAGAGCAGAGAAAAAAAAGAGAGAAGGATAAAGGGCTTTAAGGAAGAAAATGATGCAAAAAGAATTTTGGTTTAATTGAGAACCTAGTACTTCACACCTGTGCAGTTGATAATACTCAGGTAAACACCTCACAGAGCACATTCCTTCCGTCTCTAAATTACAGTGAGCATGCTATTGGACTATGAGCCAGTTGTGGTCATCAGCAGATACGCTGCCGAACAGACAACCTAACTATGTTTGTTGATTTGTAATGATAAGTGACAAACTGATTATTGCTGAAATGCTGAGCTAGCAAGATAGCACTTAGAATGGAGGGTAGATAAAATTCCCCTGATTTAAATGCCAGCAAACAAACTGCATGTTCTTACTGCAATATTTTTTCTTTTTTTTTTTTAATTTTTTTTTAAGAAAGTGCTAGGTTTGTTTCTTTGCCACTAAGAGCAGGAATTGCTGTGCAAGGTGTGGACAGATAACCAGATGGCAGTTGGAAATATTTCCAAAGATTTTGAATATTTTTTGAAAATTGTGAAATAGAAGGAAAAGTTGTATGACTATAAGTTAAATCCAGTAACAGTGGAGGAGATAAGTTATGACCAATTAATGAGATCAGAATTAGGCTACAAGACTCTGGAATGGGAAGTTTTGTGGGAAATGGGGAGGCTTTTATGTTGCAGCTGCTAGTACTACAGTCGGTAAATGAGGAACAACCTGTTTAGGCTTGCCTTGCTTAATTGAAGTGAGTCATTACGATAAGGTCAACAGGGATGGAGGGTCCTTCCATTAAATACTGTGAGCAAAATAACACACTGTAACATATCGTAACCAAGTTTGTTCACAAAAAAAAACTTCTAGTGACAAATACTGAATGCTTTTAAAAGAACTGCATTTTCTATTCTACTTTTTATTTCCTCTCTCAGAACAACACTGAAATCAGAAATATACAAAACCTTGTTTCCAAACTGCTTTTCTGACAAAACTGAGAAACACCACTTTGGAGATCAACTTTGAAAAACTCAAAAAATTAAATTATGAATAAAAGGCAAGTTTTATCTACTTGAACTGGTATTGATTTATTTTGCATAACAACAAGGCTGGAATTTCCATAAGTTGCTAAAATTTAACTATCACTTTTAAAGCCGAAAGTGCACAGTACAGACTGCAGAAGAATGTTTTCAATATGTTGGTCGTATATATAGATGTTAGGATGGGCTATTTACGCAATCAACTCAGCAACAATGGAACAATGTAAAAAATCTGAATATACACCATTTGAGATAAATGCACTACGGTCCTGCTTAGCAGGATTTCTGCACTAAAGAAGTTGCTAAAACTAGTTTGAATAATTGACTATTGTCTTCTTCTATCAAAGCTTTGCAAATTGCAACGGTTTAAATGTTTGATTTCATTTAACTCACTCACAGGAGAAATTCTAAGCTAAAGATTACCAAAGCTGTCTGGATTTTTAAACATCTCAGGCCTAATGTGGTACATGTATTTGCTGATGGCTTTGAATAAAAACTGCCAATAGATCGCTGACTTGGAACTAAACGATACACTGAGAAAGAAGCAATAGAGCTAAGATGAAACACAATAGCCATAAGGACATCAGCTGCTTCAGATGTGAGAGAATTAACCATTAAAACAGAAAATCTTTCTTACCATATCTCAGGTGCTGTGAAGTTTAATAACTCATGTTTGTAAATATTTCTAAGATGCAGAGGACGGAGACTGCCATTTATCTAAGAACAAAACAAAACCAAAACCAATAAGTATTTTCTTAAATTGGTAGGCGCAAAAGCTGAGGTTGCGACATGACTACTTTTAAGACAGTTATTGCCATTAGTGATATAAAAGCTACTTCACTGAAGAACCTGAAAATCTGTTTGGCTTATTATAATTGTATCTCCATACAAAGTTGCATGTTTTAGCTCTGAGATCTGCAAACCGCAGCAAGCAAAAGTAGTTCGGGTATTTGGTAGTTGTCATTTACTTGCAACTGTCCTAGCCCTGAATGGCACCAGTCAGAATCAGGGTCTCCAAAGCACTGCGTAAACTATATGTGAAGAGCTTACAGTCCACTCATAGAAGGCACACTGAAGGGAAAAAAGGGAGAGGGAAGGCACTGGTAATAGAAGTGGAGTATATACATAAGTGCAGAGTCCCAAATAATATAGATGTTTCTTTTCTGAAGAGCAGAACCTGGGTAGAATAAATGTGTTGAATCCGGACAGACTCAATAGCTCATGTCATAGCACAGTGGGTCTTTGGGAAAAATCTTAAGAATGGACAGAAACTCTAATTTATTTTTTTGTTGCAGCAGAATATTTGTTTTTTTTCCTCTCATTTAAAACAATTTAGAGGAATCTCCTTCTGAAACAAATATTACATATTCTGTGCAATACCTCTTAATTTGATATTCAGCACAAGCAACTTTCCTTTGCTTTCAAATGTCGGTGGGCTGCAGATATTGTATTGTAAATTGTCACTGTGCTATTAGAGCTGCCAGGAGTTGGGCTGGATGTGTTGGCAGCTAGTTGGAAACAGCTGGAATTTTTGGCATATTCAGAGAATTCTCTTTGATAATAAAATGGTATCGACATCTATTGATTCAAGATTTGAAGAGATCTCAGAAGATCCATAACCAGTCATGGTAATTTTGTAGATAAACTATTCCTCTAAATCCCCTCCTTGTCCTTGATTTTCTCCCTCATAGTCCACCTACATTATCAAATATTCAGCTGCCTGGAATTACTGAGAGCTTTGCTGTTCACTGGATAGTCCTCAAAACAGAAAGCATTTTATGTAGAAAGCAACAGGTTGTTACAAGCAGAAGCAGCATTTTGGGTAACATGAAAGATCAGTGTCTCACTGAGGACATTTAGATGCTGGTGTACTTCAGTGGTTTATAAGAAGTTGTGAAAATCAGAACTTAGAATCACCTAAGTATCTTTTAAAATACATTTTTAAATTAACTTGTCATTTAAATTCTACTCTGACACAAGCATTATTTAAGTGTTATCAGGATTCTTTTTGAATTAAAATACCAAATAAGGATTTGGCCTTGTAGAGAAATTAAAACTGGCAGATTCTTATGCCTGAATGCAGTAATGTTCAAAAGAACAAAATATCTGATCAAGAAAAAGAACTAGAGAAAGTTTCTATCAATTGAAGTAGTCTTGTCCCAAAACCTGAAATCTTCTACCTCTTTCATTTGACAGTGGTTGGTAACAAAATCAAGCAAAAAATTGAATAATTTTAAATATTGCAATGGAAGCAGGTTGCACAAACCTCACAGTAGAGCCCAGAAGCAGCAGAGATTAAAAGGACTTCCTTTGTGTCACGGCTGGATAAACACTCAATAAGCAGAATGCCAAATTAGTAACAGCATCTGCACATCAGCTTTTATTGACTTTAAACAAGTCCATGTACTTCCCTGTACTCCAGGAGACTTTGCAAGTATGGATTTTCTTTTGAGCCTACACAAATAAATATAATTTCTGTTCCCTACCCATAACATTATTATTCTGTTAAAGTAACAATATCCTGGAGTTCTAAGAGTGCTAATTAGCACTGGTTTTCTAATTCCAGTATGGGTAAAAATGTCCACAGTTTTACAAAACTAGACTACAATGCTACAGTTGCTTGATGACTTACATTCAAACTTATCTTAGGTTTTTCAAGACTATTTTCTGTCACTTCTGGCTATTTTATACTCATTTTTAGGATATGTCAATAGTTGTCCAAATTACCTGTGTACAAAGACCTATGTCCAGGCTATTAAGACACATTTTTACAAGGGCAGGGAGTGACAGGACAAGAGATAATGGCCTTAAGCTGAAGGAGGGTCGATTTAGATTAGATATAAGGAAGAGATCCTTCCCTGTGAGGGTGCTGAGGCCCTGGCACAGGTTGTCCAGAGAAGCTGTGGCTGCCTCTGGCTCCCTGGCAGTGTTCAAGGCCAGGTTGGATGGGGCTTTGGGCAACCTGGGCTAGTGGAGGGTGTCCATTCCCATGGCAGGGGCGTTGGAACTAGATGATCTTTAAGGTCCTTTCTAACCCAAACCATTCAATGATTCTGTGATTCAGAGAGCCCTAGCTATGTTTACATTGAACAGCACACGAGGGGGGGGTCTTAGGCACAATACCCACTCTATTTACAGCATTTGGGACAACAAGGAGTGGGGACACCAACACCTCTAAATCACTTCCTCTCTCCTTTAAGCAGGTGAACCTTTTGCACAAGGATCATTTGAATCTTCTTGTTGCATAAAGAATTTTTAATTTATAAGAATTTGTAAATCTGGAAGAAGTTGCCACTGTGATGATTTTTTTTTTTAAATGTAACATTACACATGCTATTATTAGAAATTAGATGTAACAAGTATTCAGGCTTGTTTGGTTAAGATAAGATCACAATATCCTACTGAACATTGCAATAAGAAAACAGTGAGGTTTCAGTGAAGAGCAGTGGAATTTCCTCAGTAAATGTGAGGGTATTGGGGATGTTTCTTTAATAGAAAAAAGTTGCAGGAAGTAGAACAGGAGGGCATTAGAAAAACCTACAGGGAAAGAGCAAGAGAAGGAAACAGATAGAGAAATAGCAGCTTTAGAGATAATGCTGTTCTTGTGTTCTCAGTTTTATGACCATGGTTCTTTGTGATTCTTTACCAATGCAAGACGACGTTAAGGATGAAGTTCTGAACTTACGAGATCTTTGTAGAGGGCAACATTACAAGCAATGACAGAATTTCTATCCCAGTGCTCCAGGTCTGGTAATGCAGCACCAGAGAAGACTTCATGCTTGCTGCCCTTCCCCACATCTGGGCCTTTGGCAGAGGAATCCCTGCAGCTTTTTAAAGTTATTCCTTCTTGGAGCTTTCATGTAAACTACCCCTGAGACTTCGTTTCCTGACATACCTCAAGCTCTTTCAAGCACAGCCGAGAAGTGTAATCGTCTTTTCTTTAACCGTATATATCCATAAAATGCCTCACCTCTCCGTACCCAATTAAGACCCCATAAAACTGCTGCACACTCATAAAAATTGCATTTAACCTCTGCCCCCAAAAGGTCATCAGCATTCCCAAAGGCCATACATACAGAGGAGGTACAATTATGAGTTTGATACTTTAGGACAGCTTCTGAAAATAAAAATATAACAGCCCATAAAAGCAAAACTCACTTAAGCACAGATAAAGCAAAACATGCTCAGAAGAGAAGGATATGGTGAAGCTTTACCATACAAAAAGCTGAGGCTAGCTGACTGCCATCATGTAATGTCATGATATGTTACCTTTTACATGCATTAATTCTGCTAACTGGTGCCTAGGGATTTTCACAGCCATTTCAGCACCTCCAAAGTGACATCTAAGGGGAATTATGTTTCACATCAGTAACTAAGTGCAAAGGCACATAATAATGCATGCAGAATATGCGCTAAAACCCACTATCACAGAATCCTTTCAAACCTTTTAAATTTGGCCCTTGCTGTTCGTCCACACAGTACACCAGTAATTTTTATCTTTTAAAGTAAGTTCTCCACTCTATACATGAGAAAGCATTCATCAGCATGGAAATAACTTAGTCCTTCATGCATAATTTCCTACTTGGTTCTCCCAAAGATTTTGCTCTTGTTGTAGAGTGTGTAGCTTTTTAAAAGTCTGGGTTATAACCTTGTTCTTCAAGACAGTTACTTTTAGATTTCCTATTGAGAGATTATGTCAATTCTACAAATCTGAACAGACCTTTTCCAGTTTCTTTGCTACTCTCCTTTTCTACCTTTTGCTTCCTGTATTGCTGCAATGAGATGACCTATTTGCAGTCAAGAAAGGAAGGAAGTAGCCTTTGGAGACCACATGTCAGCACATCCAGTGAGAGCAATGGGAGGGCTGATGGAAACAGAATGGGCTCCTGCCAACATTCTGGAGAAACTCTTCAACTAATTAAAATCTCTGACTTAACACTGGGCAGTTGGCTTAAAAATATTTATTACAATTAATATATAATATCCTAATAAGGTTTTGACATACTTTGCATCATATTAATATATGATTTAACAATTGGGCTATAACAAATTGAAGCTACTGAGCTGCATGATGTTTATAAGCAGTATCATTTATGGTCAGTTTTCTCTGGCATGCTTTTCTTAAATCCCATTATCAATTGCTTAACATTTTGCAGGCTTTAAACAGCTTGTCCTAGAGTCCATGGGAAAGACTGGTTTAGAAAGCTAAAAAAAAAAAAAAAACAAACAAACAAGCTAAGCTTTTTCCAAGAAATAAGCCAGACAAAAATACGTAAGTTTAACAATTAAAAACAAGCAAACAAACTTAAGTGCTTAGTTGATGAGCTTTCTAGTGTTTATACTTTTGAAATGTGCACTGAATTACTGATTCCTGCCTGATTACTGGCAAAGGTGACATTCAGGAATTAGGGACATGCTTATTCATGTCCAAGAAATATCTGCCCAGTTTTTAATTTCAGTGTCTGAAGCTGCCATTTGCAAATATTCAGTGGAAAATAATTAAAGACCAGTAAGGGAATTCTCAGAGGAGTCTATAATGATACTGCAACTCAGAATGAGTTGTGAAGATAAACCAGTTAACATTTGAGAAACACTCAGATGCTACGATAATGAACTCCATGGAAAGCCCAGGAGAATAGTAATAAATCTGTAATCAAGTGTGATATTAGGATGTTGTCTAGTAAATAGAACTGTGTACCTGACACCGAACACTAAAAAATTACAGTCACTGGTAGCTGTCTACTCTGTGGACTGCCTGAAAGAAGGACCATAAAGAAAAACTGTGTATATATTGATATAGGGAGGTATAAATAAGGGTTTGGTAAATTTTACACACAGAAGTGCCAGATTCAGTTCAGAAGTTCCAAACTGTGATTCTGTACTTCAACTTTCGAGGGTTTGACTTTGCCAACTTAAACCATAAGTGTTATTAAACCGTTGTTTATTATTCTCTATGTGACTGAGCAGTGTCACTATGACAGCTGAGTAGACTAGAATAGTGGCCTGCTAATAAAGTGTGTCAACTGGTTGAATACAGTCTTCTTCCCCCCCCGCCCCATACAGGTGCAAGCACATAGGAATTAATGTGGTCTAATCTAACAGCCCATCCTCTGAAAGAAGTCACAATTTATTAAAATGTCATCTTCAAGGAAAAGTTGGATCCAGTATTGCATTTTACAGCTGTAGCTGTGCTCCCTGCATGTTTGTAGATTTATAAACTGCACATTCTCTTCCCTACCAGATCCTTGACCTACTGTACACTACAATTTTTTTTTTCCCCTTGCAGCAAAAAGGGAATGATTAAACCAGGTGAACGGATTACATTCATATATTCATGTATAAAAAAATAGCTCAAATACTTAAGCCTTAGATGCCTTGCAATGTTTATATTCATACCTGTATCTGTGATGGCTCACTCCATTTTTATTTTGTGCTGAGGGAAAAATCATATGACACAAGTCAAGCCAAACAGAAGATATTCTATTACAATGGCACTTTTTTTTTGGCCAAGATTGAACTCCTTGAACAGTACAAGTGGATATGAGCCCGTATTTCTCTGAACTTAAGTCTTTATATAAAACATCTATTTGATTACAAACCTTTAAAGTAGTTTTTTCAGCTATCAGCCAGAAATACAAACACTAGTGCATAAAACCCATTTCTCTTTCTGGAAGACGATCATAGCATACACAAAAAAAAAAAAAATCACCTCTTAAACTCCACCATGCACACCTCATATTTAACTGGAAAAACAGTAGATTCAGCTACTTCCTGGGAAAGCTGAGGATGAATGATGTTCTCTGAGCAGGAAAAGAGAAGGCTGACTCAGCATCTTCAATACAGTGATGGTGACAACCTGGGAGACTCAAAATGGAGAAAGCAAGGCTTGCAGGTACACAGCAACACTGTAGCTGTTTAAAGAAAGCACTTCATTCCCTTATCTGTGCAGAAAACTTTGTAGGGTACAGTGTTTATTTTAACCTGAAAACCATTAATTTTAGAGGACTCTGCAAAAAGAAAGCATTATTTTATGTATCTACCTTTATAATTTGTTATCATTCCCTGCATTACTAGCCTTTTTGATTCTCTTATCAGGGAGAGTAAAAGAAGGAAGTGCTTTTAAAATTTTTCATTAAAAGAAACTTATGTGATAGAAGTAACTCAATGAGTGTGTTGTTCCACAGAAGAGAAGCCAGACTTTTTTTTGTTTGGTTGGTTACTGTCTGGAACAATAGCATAAACAAAACTAATAGAGATCAGCTGGGACTTGCATGTGGCTTCAGATTTCATTCCACCAGAGGGAATATTCCTCTGAAGATACAATTCCCATCAGCCTCCCTTCTTCACCTGACGAGCAAGGGCAAACAGAACAGGACTGTCCTAAATGAAAACAGCACTAAAAAAAAGTGACAGAGCAGCACCAGAGCTAACAAAGCATCTAGCAGATGTTCACTGTTCTCAGAGAGCTAAAGACTGATCTTTATAATAGGTATTCTTGTACATTTGTCTCAGCTGCTTGTGATTTCATCTTCTCTCCTAGTCTTTGGTTCTAGGATCTCTGAATTGTAACAGATCTCCAGGGCCAGCATAGCAGGTACTACCCCAGAGCTCGCTAGCAGAGATGACACTAACGCTTTATCTCCTTCAAACTCTTTAGCACCATTCATGGCACAGTACCTAGACTGCTCTCTGGCTTCTTTCCTCATAGCATCATCTTCACTGTGACAGTAACCCACTTTCCCATCCTCCCTTTTTCACAAATTCTCAGCTGTCATTCATCCCCTTCTGCATTTCTCATCCCTCTCTCCATTTCTTTCATTTTTATTTTTACCATACAAACATATTTGAAAGGAAGAAATGCAACTATCGTAACCCTGATTGCCTTGATGAGGTCATATAACTTCTCTCTGCTATGAATTCAACTCAACCTGGCAACACCAAATTTATACATTACTTAAAGCGGTGGGTTCCCAGGCCTATGTGGAGCCTACCACTGTGGCCAGAATACAAACAATAAAGTAAGGACAACACTAGTTCGTGTCTTGTCGTTTTCTCTGAATGTTCACTCTATTTTGCCTACAATAACCAGAAGGGATGCACTGAAGATGACAGTATTACCACAATTCTTTTAGCAGATGGTATTTCATTTGTTACAGTCAGAAACCTCCAAAATACTAATAGCTCTCTATTGAGAAGGAATTCCATAGAACAGCAATCAGGCAAGTTTTTGCACATTATGCCATATTTCAGAAGTATATTTAATTATAGGTCCACAAAGCTTGTGATAGAGGTACTATTTGACCTCTCCCAGATCTTTCCAGAAAGACATTTCTATTTCTGAATGGTGAAGCACACATGTTAAAAGTCAGGAGGTTAGTAAGAAAAGCCAGCTGGGAATTACTAATTAATTTAACAGAATCTACCTACTGAACTCCTTACTCTCCAGATTAGCATGCATTATCAGCTGTAGAAGCCCAAATATAATTTACCTTTGAAATAAAATAGTTTTAGAGCAACTTTATAATTTATAATCAGTATTAAACTGATGAAATAATTGTATATTGTTGTAAAAAGCAGTAAGAGAATTGAGTCTAAGTGGCTTGAATTATTACAGCAGCAGTTCTTACTAGCAAGAGCTCAGCACAATTTTGTTTCTCTAGAAAATTTCTTCCAAGTCTCCCAATGTTTTGTGTTAATTTGGTTTAGCCTTCCAATAACATTTTTAGACTGTTAGTTTTCTGTACATTCAACCTATGAACTGTCAAGTCTTGAAGGAAAAGACACCTCGTTCTTTACCAGTATCACTACCAGCTTCCATCTGCCTCCCAAGAACTAGCCATTCCCTGCGAAAGCACGTGTGAAGCAGCGAGGCTGAAACATGCTACGGAGACATCTCCCAGCAATGCCAGCATAGCAGTACAGACAGACAAACCTTTGATGCTACTGTGCAACAGATTTGTAGTTTGATGTGATAATGATGTTTCCTGCAAATTCAGCTCACACCTTAATAGAGGGCAAATCGCCATTGCTGCTGGGAATCTGACTACCTGAGTCTTGCTTACTCAGCAGAAGTCTATTCTCTAGTGGTAGGACTTTTTAAGGCACAAAACATTGGATTAACTCTTCCCGCTTTGACTTCAGGTGGGGGTTTTTAGTAACTTTGGTGTGTCAGATCAATACTGAATGCTTTCAAAAATTCCGCAGCAAGTTTACTGTGTTCTCTGTCTCTTTCCTTAGCACTGGCCTTTTAAGAAACGGAAAATAAAACACAGAAAAAGAAAGCAGCTGATTTACTTCCCAGTCCAGAGTTCCTCCCTCAGTCACCCTGCCAATACCTATTTACTAATGCCAGCACTAGTGTGTGAAACAAGCTGCTCCTTCTGCTGCATTCAGGATTTCTGCCACAGCTTCGGTGCCCTCCCTGCCCTCAAAAGAACTTTGAAAAAAGACCAATCTGCTATTAAACGCCTGCTTCAAAAAAGCCTTTGAAGAAACACAAAAGCCACAGTCACTCACCATTTTTCTGCTCCCAGCATTTCCATGTTCCACATGGAGAAGGGGGACTATGTTGCTGTGCAAGGAAATCCCTGAGGTGGTGGTATTGATAATCACCACCTAATTTTTAGTTAAAGCCAAAAAGTATTGCTCGGTGAGTGGTGGTGTTACCCAGAATGGGAGAAGACAGAAGAAAGTAAAGTAAAATATAAAGTAAAATGAAACATTGCCCTTCCTAAAGTGTAAAAACTGGCCTTCTAAGAATCAATTGAGAGAGCTGCCTTATAAATCTCTTTTTTCAGTTGTCTACTCAGTGCATAAGATGTGGATGTCAGAAGCAGTGATGAAGGAGATTAAATAGGTTTAGAGTGACTTTGTGGAACAAATGTAATAGATTCCAAAGATTGCTGCTTAGGGCCTTGCTCACTGGATTCGCTGCATACCAAACAGCACACTGGGAACAAGTGCTGTGATATGCACTTTGTATTTCCCAAGGTTCACTTTCTAAAAAGAGAGGAGGACAGTCTCCTGCTCTCCATGAGTACAGCATTCAGAATCTTCTGTCTCACCATTTATTTTCTTTCTGCTTATTTCTACTTTCTGTATATAGACAAAAATCAAAAAGGCTCTCACATTCAAAATATGGTATCCCCCTCTTCCCATTCTCACAGACTCCCATCACAAAAACCATGTACCACATCTTCCCCCTGATAAATAAAAGGAAACTGTAATTCAGAGTTAAGGGCAAGAGTTTAAGGCACTGTCACTCACTAAAAAAGTAGTATTTAGTGGATCTGTGCATCAACATTAATATTACCAGGATTAAATTCTCTCTATGGGTTTGATTCAGCTCCTAAGTCACTAAAAGATCTCACACTGACTTTGCTGATACAGCATCAAACACAGCATTCAGCTGTTAAAAATACCAAGCTTGGAAAACCATTCAGAGAAACGCCACCTGAGACTGTTTAGATGCAACATGCACATGAACATGTGTTATCAGGCCCTGTCAGCAGGCACAAAACTGCCCCAGTACATATCTGCTGCTAACAGTTCACTGAATCCAGATTTAAGTACCCATGACCACAGGCCCATTAACAAGCTCATTTTGCTAGGTATGCTACCAGCAAAGCTAACACATTTGATGCACTGGAGCTCAGGGCAGAAAGACAACAGAAGAAAAAAAAAAACACAACAAACAAAAACAACTCATACTTCACATACCAATCCCCTGCCAGAGCACTTTGCAGGAAGCTGGAGATGTGCTCTCTACACTGTTCCCAGCAGATGTTCTGGAAAGTTCTTAGCCTCTACTTCTCTGGATAACCCTTTGTTAGAGGATTTCAGGTGGCTGTTCCCTCCAGCTGTAGGGCCACCAGACAGCTAAGGATGTCAGATAAAAAGGAACTTTATCCTCTAGCCTAGCAGTCAGAGACACCTATTGGTAGGTGGGGATGTCCTAGAATTGTATTAGTACTTCCCAAGCTACGAGGGCTGCGTGAGCATTACACAAAGAGTACACATGCTATATTTTCTACTTAAATGGGCTACAAGATTAGCACTGTTTTACTAGTAGTTCTGTATGCAACAAAATATAAACGCTAAGGAATGTTTTATCATTTTTAGATTACATAATAATACAACACCTCTAGTAAGAGTCCCTTCCCATAAAGGAGCATTTGTATGACAGGTATTTGCAGATTAAAATAAAAGCTAAAAAAAAAAAAAAAGCACACTTAGGTCCATCTTTATTTCTCACATCATTCCTCCTCGAGTGTATAGATATTCCTATACCTTGATGGGAGCTGAAACTTAAAGTCTGGCCAAGCCATTTACCTATACAATTGAGAAATGCCTAAGTGTAAACCAATTGCATGTAGAGAGGTCATGTTACTGGAAATCATAGAGTGGTGGCAGACATGTCTGTAGTTGTGCATGTGTAGCAAGATGCTAGGAATTAGATCTCAAAGAGATATTGTTAAAGTATTAACTTCCAGAACCTGCTCATGAGCAAAACTCATTTACTATCCTGATGTCTCGGATTAGAATGAACCTCCACACAAGTTAAACAGTTTCTGTTGTGAGAAGTGCGATCAGTCTTCCTGGTCTAGTTGCTAACCGCTGGAAAACCTGAAATTGTATGAGGATGGAGTTCTAACACCAGATAAGACTTATGTATACTTAATTAATGCATCCTGTGGGGATGAGATTCTATCTTCTACTGCAATATTTGAAACTTAGAAGGCATTAAAGCACAAGCTTAAAGCTCTGAACACACATTTTTCCCTGAATCAGAGGTATAAATAAGAATTGCCATCTTAGGTCAGCAGAAAGCTCTGTCAGGCTCAGTATCACATTCCCATCAGTGATGGGTAGCTGAGGCCCAAAGAAGCATCCAACAATAGGGAAAAAGTGCAATGATGGTTCTTCAGGATACTCTTCCAGTCTCCAGTGTCTGTGGCTCAAGGACTCCTTTAGTGATAACTTTAGTGATAAATACAATTAACAGATAGGAGAATTGTTCTACCCTGCTCATGTACCAAGAGAAATGGATTAATTTTGTAACTCTGCTACAATATATCCCAGCCTGTTGCCTTTTGTGCCCCAACTAGAAAACTCTAACAATTCAGCACTTTGCTAACTGGTTTTGTTACCTTTTATTCAAAGGTTTTCTTTAAAAGTGAGATTTCCTTCCCTTTGAAGGAAGTTTCAGGTAGAAATTCTACTTCAGTTATAAATTGTATAGCCTTGTTGTTGTTCATATGTAAAGGGATTCCCAGTCTCTGTATCTGCCCAGCAACACTACATTTAATGCATCTGTAGCAACCAAGATCAGAATGCCCAAAACCATGGACAGTAAACTCCAGCTCAGCATACAAATTATTCCATCTCTATCAAAATGCTAGAAAACCATCCTCCTCCAATCTGCAACTTGCATTTGCATTAATTTGCATGAATGGGAGTTACAAGAGAAAACAAGATACTACCTTTCACGTGGAAGTTATGTACTTAAGATATTTACCTTGTGGGACCTGGCCTCCTTTTTGAGCACAATTCTGATACCAGAGAGTCTACGGATGTTGTTTGGCAGTTTCCTTCAACTGGAAACGTAACTTCAATTTTCTGGCTACAGAGGAAATACATCTTTATCCTGGGACACCTAGCCCAACAGGAATAAAACTTCATTTTTAAAAATAACTGAGACAGAAAAGGAAAGAGATGCATTACAGAAGTAATATTAATGGATTATTAATATCCATTTAAATCAAGTAGCCTGTCAATAACATTTATGAAAAGAGGTGTCAAAAGGGTTCATTTCCAGCATCTGCCCCATTTTCCATAACATTTGCCACTACCTCACAAGCTTTCTCTATCTTTTAGTATTAGCTTCAGATACTGATTCCCTCATTTGCCACACAGAAGCCTCAACACCCCCCACGTCCCCCCCAACAGCAAAAGTATCCCCCCCCCAAGGGTTAATAATTTTTAGGAGTTTATAAAACCAGCCTTTTCACCCTTAACTTCCAGTAATCAGTCAACAGGTCTGAAACTTCAAATGACAAAGTGCTTAAGAAAGTTTAGTAACAGTGTAACAGTCTTAATGATATAATTACTAGCATTATCTTTTTTGTAAAGAATTCATCTATTCATCTGTGTTTGGGGAATTCACATGGTCCCAGCTGCAACACGGTAAACTTTTTTTTCTTTTAGAAATAAATAGACAGGCTCATCCATCAAACTCCTAACCGCTTCTCTTAAGTGCTTGGTGTGATGTGTGAGCACCAAAGCTCTGAAGCCAGAAGCCAAGGTTTCTTTTTACTTGATTATTTCCAGTAGGTTCACAGAAAGTCACCAGCCTTAAAATAAACAAAAAACCCCCAAAAATATCAACCAAAAAACCCCCATAACCTTCTCCTCCCCCAGCCCCAAAACAACAACAAAAAAGTATCTTCACTTCTTTGAACTGTTAACACTGCGTTACTTCCTTGCCCAAAGTGAGAAGGCAACTACTTCAAAAAGTGATTTCAGAGCTGGATATATCTACGCCCCCACCCCCTCCACAAACACACACTCTTGCCAGGAAATGTAAGTGGATGAGTGAGAAACCAAGGATACAGACATTAGTTGGCATTCTTCCCCTTTTACATTACACAATCAAGCTTGAAAAGCTCCAAGGACCTCTACTACCAGAGGGCTATGCCAGATCCTACTTCCCTACCCTCTGAGAAAAACAACAAAACCTCAGCTACTGGCCTCAGACATGCCAATACCTCCCTCTATGATGTTACAGACACGAGGACAGATGGCCAACTCAAATGCGTATTTCTGTGCTTCCTTTCAAACTGCTTTGGCACGACCAGATGGCATTCTATGTCTGCCTGGTATAAATTAGAACTTAAAAGTGGCTACAGCACTGCCAAAAGCAATCAATTCCACATCCTTGCAGGCACGCTCTTTTCCAAAGCTGGGATGTCCCTCTCCATGATGACGGATATTTGACTGGAAATCTACCAGAGAGGAAAAAATCCCATTGAAGACATCACTGTGGAAATAACAGAGGTATAGGAGTGAGAACAGTTATATAACAACATTGAGTGCAGATAAGGCACTGGCAATGAAAGAACAAGAAGGACGAATTTAAGTGTTTGTCACTACCAACATAGAGTCGGTGACCAAGAAGCCTGATCCTACCCTTTCAGTGGTGTCTTCATATCACACAACTCACCAACAATTTCACACCAATTGTTACTAAAAATTCACAACTATTAGAGACACTGACAGAAAGCACTAAATCTCAACCTTATATTGAGATAAGGAAGTTGTTCCTCACTGGATTTTCCTTCTGCCTCTTACCCCAAGACAGGTTTCTATTTCTCCCTTCACCGATGTGCCTTTTCCTTAATTATTTGTGATGCTGTGTCACATGATTTTATCCCCAGAGACAATATAGTGATAATGTATTGAGGTTTCATTTGCTTGTGTCTTGGTTGAGGGATTTAGCATCTGTGAAAGTAAAACCAATAATTCTTATTAATTTTTCCCATGTAATTCTATAACTTTGACAGCTAACTCTGAAGAACAGCAATCTTGTTACCCTAATCACCAGCCTCTCTGAAAGATCTCATCACTGCTGACAAAAGCCTACTGTGTCTTATAAATGCATCCAAATCTGCCAGGGAGTGTTTCGGGGAAGATCAATCTGTTTCCTCCTTGCGAGCAATGAAACTGAATCCAGCTACAGAGAGGACAGCTACTCTCAAACTACATTCTCTGTTTTCTCTGGTGTCCTTCCTATTTCTGACTTCCTCCTTCTGAGCCTACATAACTTTCAGAAGACATGCACGTGTACGAGTGTGTGCACTGAGAATACCAATACCGGCCTCACAGTGCTCTAGGGCCGTGTGCGCATAGTAAATTTGACAAGCAGAGACAGTGAAGCAACAGCAACAAGCTGGTAGCCTTCATCTTCTTTTCTCTGCTGCTTTTTATTATCTCATGTCTGACTTTTCTGTGTTACTGGCATCATAGATGGTCATTGTTCCTGTTCTACTCTGGTGCCATTTTATTTGATTTTGCTTGTTTTCCTTACAAATTACTGCCTGAGGGGAAAGAAATGTTTTGAACCTTTGAGCCAGTCTGAGCTATTTAGGTACTGTGGTTGCTCATTTATTAAATCAAGTTTTCTCCTTGCTGTGGCTGCTTCTTGTAACTTCTTAATTTCCACAAATCTATTGTTTACTATTATGAATAATAACATTTGTTATCACAGTTGTTTGTAGCAGAAGGACTGGATCAAACAGCTGACAAACCTCTACTCCAAAGTGCTGATAAATTAGAGGCGTAATTTGGTAAACATGATGCAAGGCACAGAGTGGGATACAGTCTGGAGAATGTTACTTGACAGTAAATGTCACTATATGTTATTTTTTACATGCAGAGGTAAGAAAAATCCAAAACCTATCAGCTTCTTTAGATCAGTTAATCTCAAACATTTTTTCACATCAGGGCTCTCTAACCCACCTCGGAGGCAGCCTGACTCTGATCTCACTTCCTACACTTGGAACAAAGGGATACACATTCTCTGCCTCTCTAGAAGCTGCAGCACTAATGGCCTAGAGCCCACCATTCTCACCTTTGACAGCTTCTTGGTTAAACATTTTGGTTTTTCTGGTTCTAAGCTTTTCCACTTACCTCATTTCTTGTCAATTTATTTCTGCTTTAATCAATGAATTAAAACAGATTTATGTGAGTCAAAGTGATGTAACAAGTATGTGTAGTGGATTTGAACCAGTTTATCTTCGCTGATAAAAAAAATTTATTACATTAGCTTAGGTAAACACACATATAATCCAAAGCTTTGTAGAGGAATCTTCTGAAAATTCATTTTTGTTCTTTAAGCCCTTACAATTTATTCTCTCACAACCTGTCCTGTTTTCTAGCAAAGTTAATGTAACAAAATGAAGTTTTCTCTGCACAATGAAAAAAAAAAATCTGTTGATGAACAGTTCAAAGACTAAGAAACAAGAAGGTGCAGAATGTTGCATATTCTTGTTGATATACACTCGTTATCATCTGAAATTAAGAAAACATGAGTCAAAAGACAAGTGAAAATTAAGAGAGTTACAAATTAATCTGATTCTATCCAAATTCTGTAAGGTATAGCAAACCTTAACAGTATGCTTCCCCCCACCCCCTCACCAGCAGAAATGCTTAAGACTGCTAATTTTGCTAGCCTTCAGAGAAATACTAATGAACAGCAGTTATAATTACAAATGCAAACAAATGAAAACCCTGTAGTCATTTAACAAACACAGAAGCATCTGTATTCCCTAATGTGCACCACATTAGAGATGAAGACAGCCCTCAAGAAGTCAGCCTTACAGTAGCAGCATGAATTTTCCTATTGATGTTGCTAACCCTGAATCCCTCAGATCCATATTTATCCCTGCTAGAGTTAACAGAATATAACCTATTTATTTATTTAGCTTTTTATGGCATTGAATATACTTGCTTGCTTCTACCAAAATATGACACTCCATATTTAATTTTAGTGCCTTCCTCATTTTTTATAGATATATAGGCACACATTTTCATTTCCCCACTCTCCTCCCTACTAATATCTGTCTGTAAACTCACAATCCAACAGCAGCTGAGACCCTTAGGAACTGAAGGTTCATGGCAAGTCAACGTAGATGATGCTTCTAAGTGTTTCAGTGACTTCTGAAAATCAGTCTATGGACATGCCCAATGGTAAAACTGTAACAAGTGTAATTGTGCTACTTATAATTTAATTAGCTTAGCTAACAAGATCAGCAAACTGCAGCAGTAAATGTGACAACATGGACTGGATGCTCTGCCTCCCAAGTAACCACATGGACTGGGAGGGACATAGCACAGCTTGTGCCGACTCCTCCACCACGTGCCTTCATTGCAACTGTTCATCTACGCTAGGTAAAGCTGGGGAGGTGTGTATCTGTCCACATTGCATTTGCTACATCTTGTAGGTGGCTAACTCTGCACAAACATTGGAGGAGAGGGAGAAAAGCAGTATGATGCAGAGTACTGGCTCTAGAGATATATGGTAGAAACAGCATTTAATTTTGTCTCACTTCTTAAAATGGAAAGAGCAAGAGAAAGGACATCTCTATTTCCCATCTGCAGTATGCCACAGTACAGTTAAGGAAAAGGTTAGCATGCTATTCTAGATAATCAGAAATAACAAAATTCAGTATAATCTTACCCATATTTTATAGGCACTCTATAGTAAAGGGAAGAGATCTGTACAGGCCATTGTTTCTCCCAGAAACAGAAAACACTACCTTTTGTACTGCATTACATTTGAGCTGCCAGAAGTTCTAATAGTCCCTACTCTTGATTTAGGTAAAACAGACTATATTTTAAAATAAACTATATCTGAGGTGGGAGCCTTTTGCTGTTTCTTAATTTTAGCACAATAGTGATGTCAGGTTGAGCAGTACAGGTAAATACTACCTGAAACTGTTTGCAGATAGCATCACAGAATCAGCCTGTTTAAGGTTGGAAGGCACCTCTGGAGGTTACCAAGAGAGGCCTTGCAATGACATCAGACAGCTTACCCAGCAGATGCAGATGGGTGCATCCCATCAGGGCCCATGGATTTCTGTACATGCAGTTTGCTCAAATATTCTCTAGCCTGATTGTCCTCCACCAAGACTAAGTTTTCCTTACATCAGACTTTCCCCTTGGTTTCTGGGGCTTGGAATTTCTGAAGGCACCAAATTTCAGCAAAATAGTGCAAGTGCACTGTCAGTTTCTGGACAAATCTGTTCTTGTCTACATCCCCTGAAGGAAGCACAAACCACTTGTAACTACAACAACCCACATATGCATCCAACCAGCTCCAGAAACCTTCGATAAATGTGAAGTGTGTGGTTACAGATGTTATTCCTTCAAATCTTAATAAAATTATGATGAAATAGAGAAACATTTTAAATTGTTTATTTTTAAACCGACTCTCCATCTTTTTACCATACATGGATTATTTTTCATTCATGAGGTTGCAACCATTTGTTTCCTTTAAGAAATGTAAGTATAATAAACTCAAATACCCTTAAAAGAGCACCTTAAAGACAAAATGAAGGAATTAAGGTAAATTTGTGGACACTATCCAGAAGATACAGCCTTGTTTGAAATCCAAAATACTGTAGTTCTCCACCAGTTGATCTACAGTTCAGAAAAAACTGAATGTTGTTTGGGTGTTTCAAACTTTATCCCTATTTCAAGTGGCACTTGACATTTTCTACATGAAGAACGGAACAAAGCAACTGCTGAAGCACTTCTGTACCTGCTTACACTTGTTAAGTGCTACTTGTATTCTGACTACTATACTATACTTTGTCTCTGATTAGCCAAACTCCACAGGGTGTATAACAACATTGTTTGCCTTTTCTATAGGGGAAAAAAGGAAAAAAACAAAAAAACAAAAAAAAACCAACCACAACCCAACAGCCAAACCCTCGAGCTCTCACTTCTTTGGATTAGCCTACTGGTTCTCAGGTCACCATACTAGTCTTAATTTAGAGTTGCTCCACTAAGTTTTCCAAATACTCCAACTGCCTGCTACAGTATACTTAACTAGTTAGATGCTACAAATTGTGCCTATGTTTATTTTCATTAAGTTCTCAATTGCATTTTGTTTTAAACAATTCTAATAACTGATAAAAGTTCTGTAATAAGTTCTTTCCATATATCCACTCTAAATGGGTAATAGCATTGGTGTAACCAAAATTGCCTAAGAGTATAAGTAAGGTAAGGCCTGCTGAGTTAAAAAGAAAAAACCCCAAAACCCATCATTTTTTTAAGACTAAGTGGGAAAAAAAAAAAATCAGATACATTTTTGATTTACATAGGATTCTTCAAATATAAGACAGCTTGCAGATTTTTAAATTCATACTAAAGCTGCTAAGAAATATTTGCATATCACAATTTATACCTTAACTGCATCACTATGGCACAATTACAGATATAAAACTCAATTCCTTACATCTAGAGCAAGAAGGCATTAACAGCATTCTTTTGAGACAGTAAGACATTGGAAAACCAGTGCCCTTCTCATGATCCCACGCACAGAAATAAGAGTTAATTGCCAGCAAATCCTGTGAGAGAAGCTACTGAAGGACTGCTCTGGATTATCGCATTTACTGTCTCTTCTGGGCATTCAGCTCCTCCACTCACTCTGAGTGGGTGGGATGGAGGAGAGAAGCCAGACTTTTTGATCTCTTGCAGATTTCCCAGCACTAATTCAGCAGGCCATCATCTTTGCCCGGTTCTTGCCGCTCGAGACAAAGACTCTTCACCTGACAAACCCTTTTCCAGGCCTTACTCAATTCTAAACCTCCATAAGTTGTGGGGGGAGTTTGACTCTAAGTTCCAACTTCAAATTGTTAGCGTTGAACTCAATTACCCTGAATACCAGAATACATGAAGCTCTTCCAGTGGGAATATTAATGTCTAAAGGGAATGACAGTGCCATTTGGCTATCATGAGTTATTATTTAAGAGGAAATGTTTCTGAAAGCTACAGAAACTGTAGTGTCAGAACAGCAGCTATCACAATTCTAAGAGAACGCAGGAAAAACTTGTGAGTAAACTTGTGTTGTTTTAAAGCAAACCAGTGCTATGATGAATTTTAAGGAGAAATATTACATAACTGAAGTATTCAGCTTCTGTTTCTACTCAAATGTTTGTCAATAGTAAAAGCAGAGTAAATATAAACACTAAGTGACCAATAATGTAAAAGAGTATCTGGATTGTTTAACACATGGGAACTTACGTACATTTTAGTGAGCAGGTCATTCTGGACGCTCACCCTCAAACAAACAGGGGAAGCTGAACACCATGATTATCCTTCAGCTCTGCTTAACTCCTTTCTGAATGGCTTCAAGCTTGAAACAGGCTTTATGGCTATGTGGCTTTATGCTGACATTCCGGCTAGGAGCTGAATTTCGCTTCCAGGTGAATAAGGACTTCATAGGAAACTTACTTTGTTTTACAAGATGATCTTGTTTTGTGTTTTTCTGGGAGACTGAAATACTTTGCAAAGATTTTATGGGTGTTGTCTGGTTTCAGCGCTTTCGAGACAAACACTATGGAAAAAAGCAGCAACAAAACTGTTTCTTTTCCACATAGAGAGTTTGCGCCTATACAACATGCTCCCCACTAACTGATTTTGTGTCTGCTATAATATGGGAGCTATCTCCTTACTAAGCTATGCTATTAAATTAATATATTGATCCCTCTCAGGTTGTAAACAGTTTGGATCATATTTTGAAATCTGACTGAAGCATTACAATCACAGATTACAGCTGAGGTTTGTGAAAAGGGAGCCCGGTACAGAAATACCTCCTCCTCTCTCTTTCCACCAAAAAGTAGTAATGAATTTTAAGACCCCAAGATGCAGGGGCCTAAACTCAGGTTCAGCAACTTTAAAAATTTTCTCTAATATACTGCGACTTTCAGGAGATTGCTCTTGGAAAAGCCTTTTTATGGCTCTGCTTTTATTTCAGGTCTCTGCATAAAGATTCCATTTAGAAAAGTTTCAAATGTATTCATGTGCAAGAGCAGTTTCTCCTCTTTGGTCTTTTTTGGCCTGAGTGGGATTGAAGAAGGGCTATCTTGCCTAGGGCATTCCCTTTCTCTTCAATGCCTCAACCAGACAGACAAGGATACACTGTATTTGTTTTAATACATCTTTGTGCGCTATACAGAGGAGTTTAATATTGCTGCTTGTGAAGAATGCTTTGGTCTACATTGCTGCAGGCTAGGAAAACTGTGCTTACAAATTCTAATGCAGAAGGATATATAGCTATTTTTAGTCAACATATTGCAAGGTTTCAGATGTGCAATAATACAGTCATGTTAGATCTTTAAGTACTTGTGATAAAATCACAGAAGTGTAGAGCTAGAAGGACTGTCAGGAAGCCTTGCCCATGCCCTGAGACAAGATTAATTATATTTTGACCACCTCAGAGATGTTTGTCTAATACAGTTCCAAATGAAGGACATCACAGCCTTTTGCAATGCTTCACTACAGTTGTAATCAGACATTTTCCCTATTTTTCTCCATTACTCCTTGTCATAGCCCCAGGGGGCACGCAAAATGTTACTGACTTTTTTGAAGGAAGCTCCACCCCCCACTCTCCCTTCCCCCCCCAACATACGGTGAGACTATTATTACAACCACATTTCCGTACCATTTTCCAAACCAAGCAAACATGGTTCCTGTAATCTCTCCCTTCTCAAGAGCAGTGCCCAAACCTGGGCACAGTACTCCATCCAAGGCCTCTAGTTCTAGGCATTACTGCATTCATATAGTTGCATATTGCATTTTCTTTTTAAATCTACAGAAATATATAAATACCACCATTAATTTACATAGAACAATCCTACTAACATACACTGACTGTGCTGGGGTTTTTCTCCTCCACAGCATCATATTTTTAACCGTTCAATCAAATCCTGATTTCTGGTTACCTTGTGATTCTTCAGTTTGCATGCAGCCACCCGACTCTCTTTCCTAACAGTAATACAGTACTTAGTTTCAATTTTTCGACTCCACGCAATTTCTCCACCCTTTCTGAGAACACTTTGTATTCTGTTCCTATCCTCCAAAAGGCATCTTAGGTTGTCAGTGCAGGATTGCATACACGTCCCTCATTATATCAACTAACTTGTCAAGGAAACTGCTGAATAAAATGATTGAGAAGAACATGAGAAGTTTATTCAGCCTGCAGACTAGAAAACTCAACTCTTTGTCTACGAAATTTCGGTAAGGTTCCTAAGTCAAAACACATTCTCTTCTTCCTGTTTATCCGTTCTGCTGGCTTTTTGATCAAAAGAAGCAGCTAGATTTGTTTGATGTGATTGGTGCTCAACAAATCTGTGCTGATTATTCTTCACAATGTTACTCTGCTGTTGTGGCACAGAAACGAAGTGTTCACAAGTTTACTCTGGTACCTGCCTGAACCGTTACTCACACTAGACTTTACCTCCTTAGGTCCTCCTCCGAAATCTCTACTGTCCTCACATCTGGTAGGATCTAAATTGTTCTCCTCCTAGTTTTTAAGATTAACTGCTCTGGTTCAGGGGCAACTCAGACACACTCCTTAATAATACAAAATCCTGCCAGCTTCATATATCTAAATATACCCCAAAATATTTTAAATATATTTTAAATTCACCATTTTCTTTTTCAATTACTCTTGTTAAAATTGTGTTAACTAAATGATAAAATACATGCCAACAAACAGAAGATTAGGCAAACTAGAAATGCCTATGGGGGGAAAAACCCACCAAAACACGGAAGACAAAAGTAACACCCAATTAGCTATTAACACTTAGCACTTTCAAAGGGATTTTAGTAGTTATATAGTCTGACTACATGTAACAATAGTAATTTCCAGCAACAAAATCAGGTAGCACTTAGTCTTTTAAATAAAATGGTTTACTGCAATCAGTGAGGTATTTGCTTCTTGACCAACTAACTTCATAATTATTTACACAGCAAACCCACAAAGTTCACATTTAGCTCTTTGTACCATGAAACAAATAGGCTTTTAAGCATACTTCAAGCTAATCTGATTCAAGACTTCATTCAGGTCCATTACTTTGCACAATACAGGATAAATTTCACTCATACAAGTTTTACTTGTGAGAGTCAAGTCACACATACAGAAGTTTGCAGGATGTGGTCATTAAGCATCAACATGCTGTATGAGACAAAACCTCACAGCCATACTACAGAAGGAGGAAACTAAATCATGAGTTGAACAAAATGATGGCAGAAAAGGTGAAAGATAGAATTCCAGATTAATTCTAAATATTTAAAGTCCACATACCTTTCCATAATATAAGCATGTACGCACAAACTTTAATTATTGTATATAATCTGTGACAATATATTGTTCTTGCATTATTAATGTTCACTTTATTCAGTTTATAAAATGTATTCTGATATATATATAAATAAATCAGCACTTAATATAGGCCACACTGCACAGATTACCAAATAGTTTCTCAGTCTTCAGGGCTAATTTGATATAATCACAAATATTAGATTTTCATTAGCCTAAAGTTTAAGAGTATAATTGAATACAGCATAATTTTAGATATAGTTTATTAAGAATGAAATGGAGGGGTTCAGTTTAATGAAGAATGAAAAAACTGTAACACTCTGCCGATATTGTATTTTTCCATGCCTCTTTTAGCTATTGTTCCATATCTATTTTGAATTTAGCATAATGAGATAAGTTTACAATCCGAGCAGAGACTTTACAGTATTAGTTAGCTCTTCAAAATAGTTTCACTTTCCTCCACATTTGAAAAGGCTTATTTTTCTTTTAAGAAAACAGCAAAGAAACCCTCTTCCGGTGAAAGAAAGATTGAGAGATGGGGCATCTCCTAAAATTTAATAGGAAACAGTATCAACTTGCATTTAGTTACAAAAGGACTATATTGACTTCAAAGTAGGAGGTACATTACATGAAACACTATATAACGAAACAGATGAGAACCTAGTATTCATCCCAAATAATAGTCTGACTCATGCAGTGATTTAACGTCTGTTAATTGGAGCCTAACTGCATTAGGTGCTGCTGTAAGCTGGCCTTAGATAAGACTGGTCAACAGCTATGTAGTCCATGACTCAGAACAGCAATTTCATTCCATGGGAGTGTCATAGCCTGCATGTCCTCTGCTCTGCTCAGAGCAACCAGGATGGAAAATGGGATCCTGAAATACCAGGTATCATCAAAACTGGAAGCAAGTTTTGACATATTTCATGTAGGACGTTCAAAATGCTCAGGCTGCTACTGGAAAAGTGAAGCTTGTTTATGTCATAGAACTGCACCCTACAGAGAAATTTTGTATTACCTGACTGTAAATGTTGCCCTTGGAAAATGATCCATAGGAACACTAGGATCCCCTGCCATAGGCTCACTTGTTAATCTTACTTTCAATTATGTTAAGAAACATTGGAAGAGTAACCAAGGCTTGGTGGGTTCAGTAACAAAAATAAGTCATGTGACTTAAAGACATAGGATAGTGCCAAGTAATAAGATATTAAACAATAATGGCTGTGCAGTACAATGTATCTTCACCTTTTACTTTCACCTCCAAAAGAGGAGGGAAGGATTAATACACGTTGTTCTTATCAGTATTTCCTTTAGGTTAAGTAAAGATTCCATATTCATTGAGTTGGCCTACTGTGACCCTCCCCTCCAGCAGCCAGTACAGGCTTACAGATGCTAAAGGAGCCAAAACAACTACAAGTTAAACAAAGATGTCTTTTGTGGTTTCCAGCCATTCCTTCCTCAGCTTGCCATAACCCCATCTTTTTTAACCTGCTGATGTTTTAAAAAGGCCTACATTTTCTACCCATGGTTTCAGAGAAGGGTGAAGTCAGATAGATTATATTCTTCAGTACACATTAGATTTCCTGGTAACATGAACATGAAATATCAGGGGTGTGTATATATATATGTGTGTGTGTGTGTGTGTGTGTGAGAGAGAGAGAGAGAGAGAATGATTATTGGAATGATTTTCTACTAGGAGGAGAGTTCAGGTCTATATACCAGCTATCATAGTTCAGATTTCCTGACAGGATTCTACCTTATAGTGGCAACTCAATATTATTCCTCTCCATCTTAAAAAAAGCCATATCCACAGTGAATGGTGTCCTGTCCCCATTTCAAGTCACTGATAAAATTTCAATTTACTTCAATAGGACTGCAAATTTGTCCAAAATATAAAAATATCAATTAGTTATAAATTCTTTTCTGGGAACAAAAAAAAGGAAATAAACTAATAGCTTTTCTTGTAACTGGCATTATGCTAGAAAAATGTTCTTTACAGCGACTCAGCAACACGCAGACACCCTAGATTGAACCATTTCACAAAATGCAATCACATTTGAAACACAAAGCATAAAAGATAAAAATCCTCAAACCTGTCCAAACATCTCCAGTATATGCCACCTTTTGTCATAATTGGTCATGCCTTTGTGCTTCACACAATACCATCCACTTCACATATTCTATACTTCACGGTACACAAAGTTAGTACATGAGTTAAAATGAAGAGACAAAGAACAGAGACTCATGTTGCGAAACAAGTTGACTAAAACAACTATAAAAACTGAAAAATAAAATAGCTGCGTAAAAATCCTTACAAATTAAGCTAGGATCTGCTGAGATTCCTCCTCATTATTTATCACTGCTGTTAGAAGGCCTTAAAATGAGCCATTAAAACTAACCTGGCATCAAGGTTGTAATGAATTGCACAGCCTAGGCTCAAAACACTCCTAAGCAATTGCTCATGCAGGAAACCCCTGATGACCAGTAAAACATTCTTACGATTGAGGTGTTCCATCTTGGAGTGCAGAACTAGTTTAAAAAGTAAAAAAACATAAATTAGGTAGGTAGGAAGAAAGCAAACTGCTCTCCCAATTATCTCTGTCAAGGCTAGTTACTGCAGAAAAGGCTCTCTTTAAATATAGAAAGCATGTGGGAAGTAGAAAAGTGTAAGGTTTTAGTAAGTCTGAAGGTTGCATAATTGAATTTGATAAACTGACATTTTCCTAGGAAGTTTTAAAATTTCAGAAGATAAATACATAATAAAAATAAACCTACTCCAGCAGTTTTTGCTCTAAAAAGCAGTATACCTTCATTTAATGAATTAAATAAATCCATTTCTCTTCCCTTTCTCTCCTATACTCTCTTCCTCAATACTTAAAAAAATACTCAGAAATATATTAAATCCAAGGGAATATTAGATTATGGAACATACTACTTCATATAATTTATGAATCAGTCCACAGTAATTAAATCACACCAGAAAGGTGTTTTTCTATAAACTTCACCTCTACTACCATCAAGAAGGAGTAGTATAGACAAACTGACATCAAGAAATCAAGGGACATATTTTCCAGTTGCTGGATAGTTTCACAATGACCTTCCCTTTCTGACTCTTTCAAGTGGGAGAATATCATAATTCCACAGTAAAAGTACAGAGAATTTCCGGTTCATTCAGCTAAGCAGTTTATTGATTTTTTTAATCTTAAATAAGATGATGATGGATCAGTAATATTGTCTCTTGAGAGAGAGAACTGCCAGTAAAAACTGCAAATGGACTTGGGTCTCAAGTTCTAAATTAGTCTATTCTTTGTTTTCATTGCTGCCACTTTGAATCATGCAGTATAACAGGATGTCATATTTGATAAAGTTCCTGGATTACAGCCTGGAGTATACATAGATGCTTCTGTTGTCAATGGTTTTACTCCTGATGTGGCAAAGAAGAAAGCCTCAACCCTTTAACCCGGGTACATCTAAACTGCAGACCATCTCTCTCCTCTGAGCTGGCTTGGAGGTAGCTCAATTGCATACCATTAGGACTGAATTTACTAGCTCAGTGTAAACAGCCAGATTCAGTTTTTACTTTCCAGGCAGTGGTCTGAATACAAATATGAAGCTTATGTCAAATATCAGTTTTCCAATGAGAACACAAGCCTGTATAGAGAAAATGATGGACAGCCAGAAACTGAAAAGTATTAATTTGAAAGAAAAAAAAATAAAAAAAATCATACTTTTCTGTTTTGTAAATGCAGATGAGCTTTTAAAAAATCAGCAGAGAAGCTTTAAATTCCAAAGCTGAAATTTCAAAAGGAGTTTGTTGGGAAATGCGCGCTAAACCTCAGAACCTCAATTAGTGTTTAGTCACGTAACTCCCTATGAAACCAACAGAAATCCTACCCTGAAAGCTGTTTTTCTTTCTCACCTCAACAGAAATAGTCTATTCACAATGACACAGATTGAATAATTAGGCAAAGCTACAGAATTTAGAGCTGTTGGCTCTCACGGATGGGTTACATCATGCACTCTGTCTGTAGGCTGCCTTAGGCAACACGCAAAACTTCCTCTTCTACAGTCTGAATAACTAAGTAGTGCAATATCTGGAAAAAATCTGGACTTACCAGTGCTATATCACAATTATTTTGCTTATCAATACAGATTCAAGGCTACCCCTCTCTAAAATTTTAGTTTACAAAATGTGACAAAATCAGGAATGAGTATACTGGCACTAAGTCTCACAAGCAAAACAAAAAACTATTTCTATCAAAGAATGAAAGACCAAGGAAAAAATTGGAAGCATTGTACCAACTGGGTTGTAAGTTACAGACAAAGACAATAAAGTTCAGTATTTAGCCATTTAAGCGCTGGGATCTTGAAGACACAGACCAGGACTTTGAAGTTTCAGTTGCTCAACCTATCACTCAGCAGAACTGTAAACAAGTAGCAGCACTTGCTGAACATGTTAAAGCAGCAAAAGGAGAACCATGTTGGCTGACACCAGAATGTCGGAGTGCCATATTATGATAGTGCATAAAGTACTTTTCAGATGAACGGCTGCATCAGAAACTACACTAATGACAGCTCCTGACAAAGATCTTACAAGCTAGTATATCCACCACTGGATGCTTTACACAGTCACTGGCAATAAATCAATGCAACTGTGGTATTTAATTTTTTACTTTTTGGTAATAGTAATTTTGAGGATGATGAGGGCTTGATTAGCTGCTTTCAAGGCATTATGTAGTATGATTTATTATTTTTATTTTGCAAGCAACTAAGAACTGCAATCGTATGTAGCTCTCTTCCCCCCCCTCTAAAGAAAGCCCCACAAAATCTTAGACACACAAATGTTTTTGTTCCTGTTTTACTCATTCACCAGCACATTGAAGTATACAGGAGTCATCCTATCTGCCTTTAGCCACCTATGCCTACATCAGCCACGTTTTTCTCTAAGTTTTTAGTGGCTAGAGATGGTCACAGGGAATCCTCACTGACCTGGAAAGGAACTAGAGCAGAACAGCTTCTAACTCTAGTTAAGTGGTGAAGTTACCAGAAACAAGTTCTTAAATTATCAGCCTACTTTTGCTTAAGGGAATTTTCCAGCATCACAGAGCACCTGAGCTAGAGTGATATAAATGAAGTCCATTTGAATCTGATAGATGAAGCCCATAACTTTGCACCAGTAGAATTAAGAGCAGAGCTGTTCTTTCTTACTTGCAAATGCCTCCAACTTCTGGAAGCCATTGCCCATTGTACAAGAACCAGTCATATGTGGAATCTCTCTCAGTGTTGTCTTAGAGAAGCATATTTTCAGTTAAGGAAAGGAAGAAGTATTGAAGCAGTTTTGCCATCTCTGTAGCAGTCTAGCTACTTAGCCACCAGCATTCTTTGGTTACGTTCCTCACTTTATCTCTGGGCAAAAATCAAATTTGTATTACTAAAACACAATGGTTCTATCTGCAAACTCTTACAGGCTACTAGAGGTCAACTACAGAGACAGTTTTTAGTGCTAATGAAGGGCTCCAGGAGGTTAGATTCATTGAATGCAAGCTTCCACTTCTTTCCCAAAACATGAAATAAACAGCAAACCACACTGAATGGGCTTAGAGTCAGATTTTAATCTCACTTACCAAGATGCAGCATCAAGTAACTGCATTGATATGAATACAGTTACTTCAGAGTCACAACACAGTAAGTATTAAAATCTAGCCTCTGATTTTAATTTTAAACCTGGATTAATTATGTAAAAAGAAAAAAAAAACCACAACAAAAACCTTCTAGTTGTGTATTTTAATGGCCATGACTCAGTTTATTTAGCATGTTTTAATCAGGTAAATGGGCTGTGTGCAGCAGGATTTCTGGCAAATGACACTGCTCAGTCTGTCCCTAAAACTAAGCAGAGTTTGAAATCTGTCTTTATTCTACTCTCCTGCTCTCTACTTTCCAACAAGAATGGCTGGCATCAATAAAAACCTTAGCAGCTCTGCCCTGTGAAGAGATTTGAGGACTATTTCCTGGCACACAGGTGGAGTCAGGAAGGATATTTAAGCATGGTATCTCCTGAGAAGTCCAAGCACCCTTAAAAGCATTTTCCTAATGCCTCTCTCACATTGTGCTTGTACTCTCAGAGGAGACCTCCCAGAGTGACACAATTATTCTTTTCATTTTCTTTTACTTACAAAAGTATTTATAAAATGTGAACTTGGCACTTTTGATTTCTCCTCTTTATAGGCTACAGAATATGCATGAAATACCCTGTGTCCCTCTTTGTACATCTTAAAAACCTGTCAGTCACATGCAGGAGGTCTACTTGTAGTTTTCCCACTTCTCTCGCTGTGGTATCACCATCACAGGAATCTGATGATAGTGAGCAGACCAAATCTAATTGCACTAAAGCAGTGAAGCTACTGCTGCTTTTGTACTTCTGTATGTGACTGTCTACTTTTCACATGTTGCTGTACAAAATAAATATTGCTAAGGGTGATTGCAGAAGAAGTTACCTAGTGGCCATATCTAGTGGTAAAAACCCCACACAACAGGAAGTAAGATTCCTTAACTAACCTTAACATTGGTTACGTGTGAGTGAAGGGGCAAAGACAGACAGAAAGCGTTGATCTAAAGTAGTGTAAAGGAAAAATTTAAAACCCATTGACTCGGAAAAATTACAAGCATCTAAAAGTAACTTTTAGACAGAAAAGTCCCTGGGCGTTTTTTTTAACAGGAATAAATACACTACAAACCCTGCCCACAATGACTGCACAGAGGGACAAAGGTTACCTCAAAGTTATTGTTTTCCATTTAATGTTTTCTTAATTTATTCCAATGATTAGAATTAACAATAACATAGACCTCAGTGGTTTGAAAGCCTACTTCAGGATGGGCTAAGCTGTGTGGAAACAGACTCTTAAGATGCAGCATGATACTGTGACAGTCACAGAACTTTGCTATCACAACTTGATTTTAGTTTTCAAGGTTATTTCACACATTAGATGATCATCATCCACTGAATCAATGGCTTGGAAATATCTTCTAAATGTTAGAGTCCTAACAATGAATTCCTCTTTAAAAAGCACAACATCTGAAACTAAAATACCTCAGAGGTTTTGCAGTAAACTGTTGTAGGGTGGGATATGAGGCAGAAAATGCATTTTTTTCATTTTATTTTAAAGAGAGGATATTCTGGTTTAGTAGTCACTAATATGAAGTACAAAATTTGAATTGCTTCTTTCTTATGCTATTAGCAAAAACCCAAATAAAGCAAAACCAAAAGAAAATTTAGGTCCCATTGTATTTGAACAATGCTAACAGCAAACAGGTACCTTTTTTCTGCCAGGTTAAAAAAAAAAAAAAGTTCCTTGGTCATACAAACTGAGCACTACAATTCAATGAGAAGCTCCTCCTTGTTAATGTATTATGAAGACCACACAAATCAGAGGCTCTTCAATGATTAACTGAAACTCCAACAGAGATGTAATCTAGCAAATACATTTAACAGTTATTTACCTGAGTAGTTTCCTGTGTGAGCTTGGCATGTTTCTACTCTCACTTATCTTTGTACTCCACAGCGGAATACAACAGTAATAAAAAAAATAAAATCACCATGAAGGACTGTTTCCTGTGGTTTCTCAATCTGTCCTCAAATTGGTGGGTAGCTAGTGACAGCGAAGGTAAATATGGATCTCCTACGCTCCTTAAGGGAGGACGGTATTTGAAAAACAACCAGGATTGACCTGGAAGTCCTTTGTGACAAGTGCTAAGACTCCAGCTCCCCAATGCCTAAGTGTAGCATGGCACCTTGATGACTTCACTAAAACATTACATCCTGCTTATTATCAGAAGCCGTGAATCAGCAATAACTTCTACTGCATCCCTTCTTTAGTGGGATACAACCAGTAACAGTGGTGTCCCACAGACACAGAGGCCCTCACATGCAAGCCAGCAGTACTGGAGTTGGATTCTGTTCTTTGCCTAGATTCCACTCTCTAACCAAAACTAGAAAGTCACCCCAGTCTGATCCTTACAAATCTTTTTTGAAAGTGAGACCAAACAAGTTTCAAGTGTATTCTTTCTCCAAAGGAGCAAAATACTTTTCTGTTGTTCCAGTGTTCATGTATTTTTTTAGGATCACTTTCAAAAATATTTAAAAACAACTCTGAGAAAGTTCACAAATAGAACAAAACTTTAAACTTCCATAAGTGCTCTCTCTGTTGTTGTAAGAATATCTCAAGGCAGATCTCTCCTGTAGCTTATAGGACCAGTCCCTATCCTAGTTTGGTCACCTGCAGGTATGGCAACTAAGAACTCTTTATCCTTACTCTTCCTTTGTGTAACTACAATGATCTGAGGCACTAAAATCCCAAGTACTGTGAAACTCAGAGGTATTCCAAGGAAGCAATAACTGCACAAGTCACTAAACTGGCACAGAGGTATATTGGCTCTTGAACTCTTCTTTCCTTCCCTGCTACTTTATACATTTTCCAGGCAGTAAATGCTTCCTAGAATATAGAGAGAGTTAAAAAAAAAAA